>RJVU01021699.1:65529-86617 GCA_003731715.1 Anabarilius grahami | reverse complement strand
TGAATTCGGCCAACTCTGACAGCTTAGCTTCCTGTGTATTCCGGTGTGTATTCCAGCCTAAAGGCTTGCCAGTTATTATCTCATACAAGTCGGTTAGTTTAATACGATGTGCATAAAATTGTTACAGGTTAATCTGAGATGTGGTAGTCAGTAAAACTCTTAAAAACATTCAGATTTCTGTTGTTCATTTAGGTGAGGAGCTACATCCGTGAGCACAGTCCACGGCAGCGTCCCAGCATGACACGTGATGGCTGGAAGAGGAGCATGGCGAGCAGTGGCAGCACCAGCGGTGTCAGTGCTCACAGCAGCAGTAATGCCAGCATGGTAAGCAGTGCCAGCAGTAGCACCGCTTCCACGGGGTCCAATTCCTCCACAAGCATCAGCCATGCACACAGTGATGGAAACCTGGCCACTGCTGCAGAGCGAATACGAGACTCTAAGGTACATTCAGCATTCAATTACTTCAAGACATTAAGAAAAATAACATAAGACAGTGTACTGCAAAGGCGACATGTCTTAATACAAACATACAGTGCTGCCAGTGTAATCTGATTCACGAGGAAATGTCTTATAAATCAGTTCTCTTTAATGGGGAAAAAAAAAAATACAGATTGAATCAGTCTGAAAAATCATTCACTGTACGATAGCCCAAACTTAACCCGAATCCGCTTTTAAAAATTGGTCATCTGCCCACTCATGATGGGAATTCCAAATCATGGGAACCGACTCTCACCGTTCACTTAAAAGAGCCGACTCATTCGCAAATGGCACATCACTACCACCCACCTGCGCCTATGATTTTCTCTGATTTAAATATCCGCACCCGACCTGATCGTTTGTCACATTACAGTTACTCAAATTCTCAGTGTTAGGCGTCATGATATGGTAACATATTACACTGAACTAGGCTGCTTTTAAATAAATTTAGATATTTAAAGTAAAAAGGTCTTCTTTGGCAAAATTGTATTTAATAGAGGCTTTTTACTCCTTTCAAACTTAAAGGGAACCTATTATGCTAAATTCACTTTTGCATGGTGTTTGGACATGAATGTGTATTGGCAGTGTGTGTACACAACCACCCTATAATGATAAAAATCCAACCACTCCTTTTTTTTTTTTTTTATCCCATAAATCAAAAGCAATGTCTCAGAACAAGCCGTTTCCAGATCCCTGGCAGTGTGACGTCACATTAGCCACAGGCCCCGCCCACGAATGTTGACAGACACTGCCATTTTAACATAGAACTGCCCTGAGCGAGTTTACAGTGAGCTTACACAGTCCGTCATTACTGCACTGAACGTCTCAAGCGTTTTAGGTGTTCTGTAGCTGGATGGATTAATCCACATAGCTCTCACAATTTACTCCCGAAATCTGAGCTGCTGAAGACGAGGTGGATTAATTTTGTTTTCGAAGAAAATGCTCCCTCAACCGGACTGCTTTGTGAACAAATGTCAATACAAAGGGACAATACAAAACAGAGGTTGAACTAAAAATCTGTTACTCAAGGATAGATCAGTAAACTGTTCATGATCCAGCTTCCAGTCTCCAGAGTGATTCTGGATATGGTAGTAATAAAGGTGAGGGCACTTTATTACAGTTCATCGGAGTTGATTTACAGATATAAAGTTTACCAGTTTATTAAACACCACCCGAAAAGGCATAAGGTCTTTATATATTTGTTTACTGTTAGTTGTAATGAGTGTTTCTGTGTACTTCGCTGTGTATCTTGATGATAATGCAAGGGAGAGAGAGAGAGTTTATGGATACTATTTTAATGCACACTTGCACTGTGTTTTATTAAGCTCTTACAGAGATTTTCTACAGTGAATACGGACACTTCATATTTTGTGTGAAGTACAATAAACGTTATAAATCTCATCTGTAAACTGGCTTTTACTAATATAGTGGATAAAAACAAGAAGTCAATATAAGTTATAACCGTAATTAAACTAAACTATACCTGTTCTGTCTCCATGCAGCATATATTCAGTTTCTGACATTATAGTGCGTCCTGACTAATTCCTGATAGGGGAAAACGAGCTTTTGAAGCTCCGCCTCTTAGGCCGAGCGCAGCAGCTCATTTAAATGGCACACACTGAAACGGCGCGTTTTTGCTCAACCCCAAAAAGTTGCAGTTTTAATGTGCTATAAAAAATTATCTGTTGGGTATTTTGAGCTAAAACGTCACATACAGTGGCATGAAAAAGTATGTGAACCCCTTGCAGAATCTGTGAAAATGAGAATTATTTTAATAAAATAAGAGGGATAATAAAAAATGCATGTTATTTTTTGTTTAGTACTGTCCTGAGTAAGATATTTTACATAAAAGATGTTTGCATTTAGTTCACAAGACAAAACAATAGCTGAATTTATTAAAATAACCCCATTCATAAGTATGTGAACCATTGATTCTCAATACTGTGTGTGGTTACCTGATGATCTACGACTGTTTTTATGTTTTGTGATGGTTGTTTTTGAGTCTCTTGTTTGTCCTGAGCAGTTAAATTGAGCTCTGTTCTTCAGAAAAATCCTCCAGCTCCTGCAGATACATCAGTTTTCAAGCATTTTTGCATATTTGAACCCTTTCCAGCAGTGACTGTAGGATTTTGAGATCTGTTTTCATACTGAGGACAACTGAGGGACTCAAACACAACTATTAAAAAAGGTTAAAACATTCACTGATGCTCCAGAAGGAAACACGGTGCATTAAGAGTCGGGGTGTGAAAACTTTTGAACAGGATGAAGATGTCACAATTTTTCTTATTTTGTTTAAATATCATTGTTTTTCATTTAGTACTGCCCTTCGGAAGCAACAGAAGATACTTGCATTTTTCCCGGCAGAAAAATTAAGTACAATTTACCTTGATATTTGAATTCAAAAGTTTTCACCCCTTGGCTCTTAATGCATCGTGTTTCCTTCTGGAGCATCAGTGAATGTTTGAACCTTTTTTAATAGTTGAGTTTGAGTCCCTCAATTGTCCTCAGTGTGAAAAGATGAATCTCAAAATCATACAGCCACTGCTGGAAAGGGTTCAAATATGCAAAAATGCTTGAAAACTGATGAATCTGCAGGACCTGGAGGATTTTTCTGAAGAACAGAGCTCAGTTTAACTGCTCAGGACAAACAAGAGACTCATGAACAACCATCACAAAACAAAAACAGTCGTAGATCATCAGGTAACCACACACAGTATTGAGAATCAATGGTTCACATACTTAAGAATGGGGTTATTTTAATAAATTCAGCTATTGTTTTGTCTTGTGAAATAAATGCAAACATCTTTTATGTAAAATATCTTACTCAGGACAGTACTAAACAAAAAATAACATGCATTTTTTATTATCCCTCTTATTTTATTAAAATAATTCTAATTTTCACAGATTCTGCAAGGGGTTCACATACTTTTTCATGCCACTGTACACACTCTGGCGCATAATAGGTCCCCTTTAAATTGGAATGTCATTGTTTCTGTCATTGCAAATTCCCGAACACACACAAGTCATTAACCTGCTAGCCAGAAAATCCCAAGAAATGACATACCCAAACTAAAACAGATAGTTCATGGACCATTTGCACTAAAAGCTTAAGTAAGGTCTCATTTGAAAGCAGACACTTTGCAGTTTATTGTAAAGTCATAATTATTTTTTTTCACAATGAAGAAAATAGTTAAAAATAGCTTCAAAGTTTTGAAAAGTAATTAAATTTATTTTTTATGAAATGTCTTTATGGAAATAAAAGTGAAGTTGACCTTATGGCAATCTAGAAATGCTTCAGATAAAAAATCAGACAGAAAATATATAATTTTATGCTATTCTGCACAATGAGAAAATCTATCTCGAGTAGCATTGCATTATAAATATAATCTATTATTATGAATACCTGACATGGCGTAAGGAACACAGATAAACCACATATCGTCACAATCGTGTATTTATTACTTTCAAAAGTGTCGATCTGCATGTTATATCCATGGTTTCAGCGAACTCTGGAAGCCTCTGTTAGTTCCTGGAATGTCACATGGTATTTTTTTTCACTGTGTGATTTGTGGACTAAAGGTGTACAGACCGCCCTCCGGCTGCAGGTTTGAGTTGAAAACACAGTAGATCAGAGTATTCAGCGCTCATATGATGACAACAGCGCGTTTTGGGTAAAAATTTAATAAATATTACTCCTCTGTATAGAAAATTGACATTTACATATGAGAATCCATCAATATTTTTCAAAATGCACATGCCTTTAAGCTAAAAGCCCTGAGGGATGTTATTTTGTCGAGTTTTTTCATGACGATCTCACAAGAGTTTTTTCTCAATGGCTGAGGCTGATGCTCATATTTCAATGAAAAGGTAACGACTCCGTTTTTCATATTCATAACTCCCGACGCATATTAACAAATAACGGTCACTATACGATATTGAGAGTAAAACAGAGATTAAATATTGAAGCTTGAGTCTTAGATCTTTTTAATGATGTTTTGTTTGTCAAGGTAATTAGATTACATCTAACAGTAAATTTGAGCTAATTTAAACAAAGAAGCTTCAGTACGTCGGCGTCCTCCCGCAGGTTAACAGGTTAAATATGTTCAGCCCAAGCAAAGGCTGGATATAGGCTTTATTCGTTTATTATCATATACAAACCGATTCCCAAAAAGTTGGGACACTGTGCAAACTGTGAATAAAAACAGAATGCAATGATGTGGAAGTTTCAAATTTCAATATTTTATTCAGAATACAATTTTGACCTATAGAGTTTTAGCCAGCAACGGCGAATGGCACGGTGGATTGTGTTCACCGACAATGTTTTCTTGAAGTATTCCTTAGCCCATGTTGTGATTTCCATTACAGTAGCATTCCTGTATGTGATGCAGTGCCGTCTAAGGGCCCGAAGATCACGGGCATCCAGTATGGTTTTCCGGCCTTGACCCTTACGCACAGAGATTGTTCCAGATTCTCTGAATCTTTGGATGATATTATGCACTGTAGATGATGATAACTTCAAACTCTTTGCAAATTTTCTCTGAGAAACTCCTTTCTGATATTGCAACACTATTTTTTGCCACAGCATTGGGGGAATTGGTGATCCTCTGCCCATCTTGACTTCTAAGAGACACTGCCACTCTGAGAGGCTCTTTTTATACCCAATCATGTTGCCAATTGACCTAATAAGTTGCAAATTGGTCCTCCAGCTGTTCCTTATATGTACATTTAACTTTTCCGGCCTCTTATTGCTACCTGTCCCAACTTTTTTGGAATGTGTAGCTCTCATGAAATCCAAAATGAGCCAATATTTGGCATGACATTTCAAAATGTCTCACTTTCAACATTTGATATGTTATCTATGTTCTATTGTGAATAAATTATAAGTTTATGAGATTTATAAATTATTGCATTCCTTTTTTATTCACAATTTGCACAGTGTCCCAACTTTTTTGGAATCGGGTTTGTACATACAGCGTTTCACAGCCATTACATATCACATACCAGACACTTGATTGGTCCTGGTTAACCACTTCACTAAAATGCTCCCACACTTTTATTTCCTTCTCTTTGTTTTTAATTCTCCTTTTTTGAAATTTCTCTCAGATCTATTTTGCCTCCATTGCTGCTTAAAAAGTGAACCTTGCAATTGCGTCTGCAAATTAGTGCCTGATGAAAAATTAAGCTATAAACACGCTAATATTTACATTCTGTTGGAAAACACCCTTCTCATAATAATTTGTTACATTTGTGTAGATTGTGTATATTTTAGTTAAAACATTTGCGCTAGTATTAAGCAATTTCTCATGTAGGTTTTAATGTCCACTAGGAATTTCTCTAGGCAAATGTTTTCCTTTATTGGTTTTCCCTGAAGAGATATGCTGTTTTTGAAAACAGAAGTAAGAGTGATACACATTCTTTGCATTTTACTGTGAAATGAGTTTGTGTCTTTTATTAAAATGAAGACATTCATGATTTATCTATCATCTGCATTCCCATTGGAATGTTTTTTTTTTATTATCCGACCCACGGATTATACCCGGTTATACCCGCGCCCGGATATAACCGCGATCTGTGCATCTGTTGCGAATTAACTTAGAGGAAATATGAATAATTATTCATAACTCATTCTGATTATTAATTATGATTAATTATGAATATTTGAAACAGTTAATCGTTAACTTGATGTAGCTACATTAACATTACAATCAATCAATCAATCGGTTCATCCTGTGAACACAGTATTGATTATTAATTAATTCTAAGAGAAGGGTATTTTTCATGGCCACAGAAAAAATAATTATTTCTTGGCATTTACAGCGCTTAGAGCTTGTAACAAAATCGAGATAATTTAAGTGACAGTTATTCGGAGACAGGGAGTCAGAACCAAATATATATTGTGCACAAGTTTTATTAACTAAATCACGAACACATTACTAAACAAACAAACACATACATACACACAAGTCACACATACATAGGTAAAATGAGAAATGACAGATTGAAACCGGAAGTGGGAACAGGAAATGGAGCTATGGAGAAGAGTCAATAACCAGGAAAGAATCATCAGCTTCTCATTACAAAGCTGCTTTGTTAACAAAGGGGTTCACAACTTTAACTAACTAGCAGCAATTTAGTATATCAACAGGCCAACAGGCAGCGCCCCACAGATGCAGTGTCAGTCGGAGCAGGCAAGAGAGTGGGAGGAGAACTGTGCGCTGGCTTTTAACCTCTGGTGCTGGCCTCTCCTCCTCTGGGTCAGTGGGCCAATCATACTCAAGCTTCCGAAAGGAAAGATAGCGATCCTTTGTCTAGAGATTGAGAAGAAAGTATTAAAGATTTAATCTTTTAATACTGATATGTTGCATAGGTATCGACATATCATATACACGAGCATTTAAATCTTCAAAATATAAACTCATAGGCACCAAACTTGGTGTAGGTGAGTTTACGTTAACCATTGGTTCTTATCATAAAATATGCATAAAGCAAAATACCATACAAAAGACACTACACAAAACAGTCATAATCATAAACACAATGTCCTGGAATGCATGTTTATTTATAGAACAGTTTGTCTATAAATTGAGGCAGAAGAGTCTGTTTTTACAGGCCCTTGCCCCAGTTGGTCTTCTCGGGGAATGGGTCTACAGACTCCAGAGTGAGTTTTAAACATTATTTGTTAAATATAACAAATAATTGTCTCAGTCGTTACACATCACTACTGTACGAACTAAGTAACAGTAACTTTTAGTTGATGTTCTTTTTGTTTTTCTTAGTACTTCCCTGTTTAAGCTATTTCACAACAATTTACACATTATTTCACAAAACAAAACAAAAACTGAATTTAGACAAATTGGTCTAGTTTAAAAGTATTACATCTGTGTGAAAGTCTCATTAATGACAATGATTTATGACATGGATGCATAAGAGCGCTTTCTTCCCAATCGCAGGGGCTTTTATTTTGACGGAACGCAGCACATCCGGTGGAGTGCTTCACAGTTCTGTGTGCACGCAATTCAATCTTGCATCAGCCGTCAGCTGTCTCCAGCGGGAACGAGCCATAAGATTCAGTGAAAGACAGCAATTATATGATCATCTTTATGTTCCTTTGAGTGTTTAAAGTTGTGTGCGTCCAGAGAGAAAGTGAGTATTGCAGATTTCATTATATTACTCAAGCTTAGTTGATTGCTGTTTCCTGAATACAGATGTTAAAAGAGTGATAATACAAAATGGACGCTAGTGTAATATTTTGCAGTATTTGAGTTCACATGTAATATAGTAAGCTGTCTATAATGTTATACCAACCCTGTTTGTTGTAACAAATGCTACATTGTGTTGATTTTGGGGGAAGCCAGTAGCTTATTAATGCCATTCATGTTGTTGTTATGAATGTGAGCATATTGATATTGTGAATTGTAATAAGAAGCATTGTTTGTTAGAACATATCTTTATTTTGTTTGTTGCAGACCACACACACACACACACACGAGTATATACTGACTTCTAAGGACATAAAGCACAAGACGATACCACTCTGCACCAGTATTCATGCTCATCTCCTATGTGTGAACAGAGAACATGATTTAATGTAACGCACTACAATCTAGCTCCCCCTCTGCATATGCCTGTACAAATAAAACTGTTGAACAGGATTCCTTCTCCGACTTTGGTGTTCTAACCGACACACCCGGACCAACTCCACCTCCTTAGTGACAACTAGCACCTTACAGTCCTTAGCCCCTCAGCTACATTTGGTCCTTCGAGCCGGAGTCGTAGCTGTTCCGGGAACATGCAGCAAAACGGTGAAGCATCCTGGGTCCCATCAACTCGACCTAAGCGGCTGCGAAGACCGCCACAATATCTAGAGGACTATGAGGTTGGTCCATTGAGACAACAGACACGTGTCTCACCTCGCACGAGTTTGTTACAGCATATGCATGAACTAGAGGGGTGGAGCTCTCACCATGAGGGAGCGGCTATGATGACGCCAGCTGAAAGTGCACGTGTCTCAAGGTCCCCTCGTCAGGTTCAGTGGGATTCAGACATTAGTGAGCATGAACAGTATTCTCCCAGCCATGATACACATTCAATTGGCCGACGTGCAGAGTGGACAGACACTTCAACACCCTATGCAGAAGAAGGAAATGAGCTGTATGAGATGCGTAGAGAGAGCACATCATTACGCCGATCCGAAGAGAACATGCAGAGCAGTTATGCACAGCATTGGGGTATTCAGCGGGAAATATGTTCTCCTGTAGCCTCAGTTAAGACAGTGCAGAGAGCACAACAAGAATTGTGGCCAGTACCACCCCCTCCTATGCAGGATGACTTTCTGACCCAGAGGGAAGAAGAGGAGTATGATGACTGGCTACCGCCTCCACCATGGCCTTCTGCTGAACCAGTGTCAGTGCCTTCTGAGGGTGAGGAGAGACAGATGGTTACCATCATAGATAGAATGATGAATGAACTCCAGTTAATGAGAGATAGTGCTGAGTCCAGCTCAGCAGCTAGAGGTCATCCGTCTTCAACCCCTAAGAGACCTCCAGTTAAGAAGCTTCATGATACTCATTCCCCGGCTCAGCGGTTGCAGTATTGCTCACCTGATACCAGCTCTCCTCCTGTCATGAACTGGGCTCAATCTAAACCTCCACCTAAACACTTACCAGTGCCTCACATGAGTCAGCGTACCTTCTCCCGAGACCTACCATATCGGCCTTCATCAGCTACTGTGGGAGAGAGGGAATACCGAGGGCCAACACCGAAAATCCCACTCTTTATCCATAGGGACCCCATGGAATTCTCCAGGCTGAAGCTCGCTCTAACGAATCTGTTGCCAAGGGATGCCACTGAGCTCTTCAAATATCAGGTTCTTGTGGACCATCTGAGGTTGGAGGAGGCTTGCCTTATAGCCGACTCGTACATCAATTCCCCTATGCCATATTCAGACACGATGGCCGCCTTGAATGAGAAGTTTGGGCAGCCACATCATGTTGCCTTAAAGAGAATTGCTGCTGTCATGGACTCACCAGAGATAAAACGGGGAGACACAGCAGCCTTTGAGAGGTTTGCTTTGCATGTTCAGTCGCTAGTGGGCATGTTGAAGACCCTGGGCCATGATGGAGAAGTTGAGCTAAGATGCGGCTCACACGTTGCACGGCTGCTCACGAGACTTCCGGCAGAGTTGAGGGCGAATTTCCGCCGGCAGATGTTCCATCGACTTGGCTCTACTCATACCCTGCTTGACTTTGCAGAGTGGCTCCAGTATGAGTCGTGGTGTCAGGGTTATGACATCCCATCCAACACCCGAGTTCAAGGGTCACTGAGCCACAAAGCTGAGAGACGACACGGTAGATCAGCGGCTACTGTGCTACATGGGTCAGAGAGCTCTGCAGACAGTAAGGCTGTGAAGCATGAGGGTCAGAGCCCCTCAGAGTCTAAAAGGAGAGGCAAGATGAAGCCGTACTGCCCATATTGTGACAGTTCAGAACACTTTCTGAATAAGTGCACAGCCATTCAGAAGCTCACAAGGGAGGAAGTTATACAGTGGATCAAGGTGAATAAGAGATGCTGGAGATGTGGGAGGTCCCACCAAGCAGCACAGTGCGACCTCAAAAGACTCTGTGATCTATGGCAAGGGAAGCACTTGAAAGTCCTCCATAGCGTGAACACCCGTCCACCAACAGAGCCGCCTAAAGAAGAGAGTTGTCTGGTAAACACCAGTAGTGAGATTCTTTACCTGGACCGGCCATCAGCTTCCACCCGTGTTCTATTGAAGGTTGTGAGAGTGCTTCTTCAGAACAAGGATCGTACTCTTGACACCTACGCTGTATTGGATGACGGATCGGAATGCACTATGCTCCTTCCAGAAGCTGTCGACCGACTTGGATTGCAAGGTAGACAAGAGGATCTTGTCCTTCGCACATTACGGCAGGATGTCCAGACGTTGAAGGGATCATCCGTGTCCTTTCGCATAGCACCCCTTGCACATCCCAGAAGAAGCTTTCAGATTACAGAGGCATTTACATCACAGCGTCTCAGCCTGGCGGACCACTCATATCCCATCTCCATGTTGAAAAGGAAATATAAGCATTTGGCAGGCCTCCCTATTGAATCATTCGAGCACGTCAAGCCACTTGTGTTAATAGGGGCGGATCACCCCCATCTGCTCACTCCTGTTGAGCCAGTGAGGTTGGGCCATCCAGGGGGACCAGCAGCTATCCGTACAAGACTGGGTTGGACGCTCCAGGGGCCTACTCTCCTAATTCAGTGGACAGCATTCCCACAACAGTGCCTCCTCACCAGTGTTTCACCACAGACTACAGAGTTGATGCGGAATGTTGAGAAACTCTGGCAGATGGATGTGCTGCCCTTTCAGAGTGACAAGATGGTGGTCAGATCAAAGCAGGACAAAGAGGCAATAGAGCTTCTAGAGGCAAAGACAAGAAGGGTAGAGGTCGCTGGCATTCTCAGGTATGCTACTCCGTTGCTGCGGAAACGGGATATGCCCTTGTTCCAGGGATCCAAAGAGGCTGTTCTACCAAGCTTGAGGAGTACAGAGAAGCGATTGACAAAGGACCCTCAATGTGCTAAAGCCTATTGTGAAGCAATCCACCAGCTGGTACAATCAGGAGCTGTCAAGAAGCTGAGCCCAGATGAGATCTCGACGACCGGTGAATCGTGGTATATACCTCATCACCTAGTTAGCCATAATGGGAAGAATCGGCTTGTCTTTAACTGTTCCTACCAGTTCCGTGGGCTGAATCTGAATGATGCCCTTCTTCCAGGACCGACCTTGGGTGCATCACTTCTTGGTGTCCTGCTGCGCTTTAGGCAACAAGCAGTAGCAATTAGTGGAGATATTAGGGGTATGTTCCACCAAGTCCAGCTTCTGCCAGAAGACCACCCACTTCTCAGGTTTTTGTGGAGAGATATGAGGCGTGAGGATGCCCCTGATACCTTCGAGTGGCAAGTCCTACCCTTTGGCACCACCTGCTCACCTTGTTGTGCCACTTTTGCTCTCCAACGTCATGTCAGAGATCACAGTGTTCCAGAGGATGGTGTCAGAGACTCGGTAGAACGCTGTTTCTATGTCGATAATTGCCTTCAGAGTTTGCCAACTGCAGCTGAGGCTACAAGGTTGGTGGACAAACTTAGGGAGATTCTGGCATCGGGTGGATTCGAGATTCGCCAGTGGGCATGCAACATCCCAAGTGTCATCGGACATCTGCCAAAGGAAGTAAGGTCGGACAGTATGGAGCGCTGGCTATCACATGATGACACCGGTCTGTCCGAATCAACTCTCGGACTTAGTTGGCACTGGGAATCGGACACCTTGGGCTATAAGAGCCGCCCACTGGATTATGGTGTACTGACTATGCGCAATGTGTATAAAGTTCTGGCTCGACAGTACGACCCCCTGGGGTTTATATTACCCTACACCACCCGAGCCAAACTGCTTGTCCAAAGCATGTGGGATAAGCACCGTAACTGGGATGACCCACTCCTCCCTCAGGAGCTCCAGCAAGCTTGGGAAGAGTGGGAAGCTGAACTCCATCTGTTGCCTTGCATAACCCTGCCTAGATCTTACGTTCCAGCGCATGTGGTTCAAACTGCTGTCTCTAGACAGATCCACGTATTCAGTGATGCGTCGGAGAAAGCCTATGGCTCAGTTTCTTACCTGCGGACCGAGGATGCCCAAGGCCAAGTCCATCTGTCGTTCCTGGCAGCGAGATCGAGAGTTGCTCCCCGGCGGCAACACTCGGTTCCACGTCTAGAGCTCTGTGGTGCCTTAACAGCAGCCCAGTTGGCAAAGATGTTAGAAGGTGAGCTGACCTTGAAGATTGATCAGATCATACTTTGGAGTGATTCAACCACGGTGCTCACCTGGCTGCAGTCAGAGTCGTGCCGTTTTAAAGTATTTGTGGGCACCCGCGTAGCTGAAATTCAGGAGCTCACAAAACCTGATGCCTGGCGTTACGTGGACTCCTTACTGAATCCCGCTGATGATGTTACACGGGGTAAGACTCTGGCGGAGCTTGCCTTGCCTAATCGCTGGAGCCAAGGACCCTCTTTTCTCCTTAAGGGACGCGAAAGCTGGCCATCTCAACCTCCTAAATTTCCTGATTCAGATCCGTCAGAGTACAGAAAGTCAGTTTCCTGTGGTATTGTGACTAACATGGCATGGCCATGTTCTCTACAAGGTACCCAACTCAGTTGGAAGGAACTAGTTGAAGCCATGGTGTGTGAGCTTCACGGGGCGGCTGGACAGGGCAGCCCTGTTACTGCTTCAGATTATCAGCAAGCGGAGATGATGATCTACAAGAGAATCCAGCATGACTGTTTCCCAGAAGAGCTGCATCACCTCAAGAGGGGCAAGCCCATACCTAATAATAGTCGCCTACTTACCTTGTCCCCGGAGTTAGACCCTAAAGAGGCGATCATACGTGTTGGTGGTAGATTGCGTCGGGCTGAGGGTCTCGACCCTGCTTTCAAACACCCGATCGTCCTGGATCCTAGTCATCCAGCTACAAAGCTCCTTATCCAGGATTATGACACCCGTCTCTGCCACCCTGGACCTGAACGGGTTTATGCAGAAATGCGCCGCACCTTCTGGATCCTGCGCGGGAGAGAGGCGATCCGTCATGTACAACACCTCTGTAAAGAGTGTAAAAGATGGAAGGCTAAGCCATCAGTGCTTAATGTCTCACCACATGAGCGGTGCACCTGGATCTCCTACACAGCTTGGATTCAGACTCATTCCTAATGAGCCTCAGGAGATTCATTGCCCGTAGAGGTACGCCAGCTGAACTCTACTCCGACCAGGGCACTAATTTCAAGGCAGGGGAAAGGGAGCTGCGTGAGGCATTTGACAATCTATCCTTGGAGCTTCAGCAACTTCTTGCAAAGCAGAAGATTGCCTTCCACTTTAACCCCCCGGCGGCACCCCATTTCGGTGGGGCATGGGAGCGAGAGATAAGATCGGTCAAATCTGCTTTGTATACGGTTATAGGAATTCAGCCGGTCTCCGAAGAAGTACTCCTTACTGTCTTGCTGGAAGTAGAGGCAATATTGAACACAAAGCCCCTGGGATATACCTCATCCAACATAGCAGATCTGGATGCAATCATTCCAAACATCCTCTTGATGGGGCGGCTGGATGGTGCTCTACCCCAGGTGGTATACAAAAAGAGTGAAGGCCTGAGCAGGAGAAGATGGAAGCACTGTCAGGTTTTAGCAGACCACTTCTGGTCTAGGTTTATAAGGTATTACCTGCCAACCTTACAGCGCCGACAGAAGTGGCATACTACCACAGTGGATCTTGCGGTCGACTCTGTTGTTCTTATGATGGACCCGCAGCTTCCTAGGGCTCTCTGGCCAGTCGGCAGAGTAACTAAGGTACATCAGAGTGCTGATGGTCGTGTAAGGTCAGCAGATGTCCGTATCAAGGACAAAGTCTGCACCAGACCAGTTGCCCGTCTCATCATCCTCCCAGCTATCCCAGACTCAGACAGGGAAACGGATTCCGTTGTAGCGCCTACAGAAGAGGTTGAGTAGTGAGCCTTTCTCAGGAGCAAATTGCTTGCAATTTGGGGGTGGCTGTGTGAAAGTCTCATTAATGACAATGATTTATGACATGGATGCATAAGAGCGCTTTCTTCCCAATCGCGGGGGCTTTTATTTTGACGGAACGCAGCACATCCGGTGGAGTGCTTCACAGTTCTGTGTGCACACAATTCAATCTTGCATCAGCCGTCAGCTGTCTCCAGCGGGAACGAGCCATAAGATTCAGTGAAAGACAGCAAATATATGATCATCTTTATGTTCCTTTGAGTGTTTAAAGTTGTGTGCGTCCAGAGAGAAAGTGAGTATTGCAGATTTCATTATATTACTCAAGCTTAGTTGATTGCTGTTTCCTGAATACAGATGTTAAAAGAGTGATAATACAAAATGGACGCTAGTGTAATATTTAGCAGTATTTGAGTTCACATGTAATATAGTAAGCTGTCTATAATGTTATACCAACCCTGTTTGTTGTAACAAATGCTACATTGTGTTGATTTTGGGGGAAGCCAGTAGCTTATTAATGCCATTCATGTTGTTGTTATGAATGTGAGCATATTGATATTGTGAATTGTAATAAGAAGCATTGTTTGTTAGAACATATCTTTATTTTGTTTGTTGCAGACCACACACACACACACGAGTATATACTGACTTCTAAGGACATAAAGCACAAGACGATACCACTCTGCACCAGTATTCATGCTCATCTCCTATGTGTGAACAGAGAACATGATTTAATGTAACGCACTACAATCTGGCTCCCCCTCTGCATATGCCTGTACAAATAAAACTTGAACAGGATTCCTTCTCCGACTTTGGTGTTCTAACCGACACATCCGGACCAACTCCACCTCCTTAGTGACAACTAGCACCTTACAGTCCTTAGCCCCTCAGCTACAACATCCTTTTGGTTTTTTTTATGGTGTGTAGCTTCCTTTATGATCAGTGACTGACAATACTTCTCATCTATCGTTCCCCTAAACAAAACTCAGTTTTCATTTCAGAGATGCACGATCTACTTACAACACTCTGCACAATTTCTGCCAACATTATAATACTTGTAGATTTTAATATTCATGTAGACACCCCCTCCTGCCACTTTGCAGCTGAGTTTCTGCAACTACTGGACTTTCTCAACCTCCAACAACATGTTGATGTCCGCACACCTTTCAGGGGCCACACACTTGACCTGGTCATTTCAAACTTAGCCCCTATTAGTAACCTTCTGGTGTATGAACTGGGTGTATCTGACCATGAGGTCATCTCAATGGAGCTGCCACTCCCCTCTTCCTACACTAAAGACAAGCGTCAAATCTGTTTCAGAGACCTGAAAAAGATTATCCTAGACACTTTGACCATAAACCTCCAGCATCTCTCTTCTGTTGATTTCTCCTAAGTTACTGAGTCAGTTGATTTCTACAACCAATCTCTGAATCTCTTTTAGATTTCCACGCCCCTGTCAGAACTAGAGCTGTCACCTTTTTGCACTCAGCTCCCTGGTACATTTGCGAACTGCGAAAGATGAAGACAGCTGGGCGTGTCCTTTAGCGTCACCTTAAGGCCTCAGGACTTACTGTTCACAGGCAAGCCTACAGAGAGCATCAGAAGGCCAATGCGAGGTCCTTGAGAGATGCACAGTCAGTTATATTCCAATATCAACAATAGCCCTGGCAACTCCAAGCAACTTTTTTCCACAAACTCATTGTCATTCAGGAGCTACAGAAGAGAGGTGCAACAACTTCATCACTTTTTTAGGAAAAATCCAGCTCCCCTGTCCTCCCTGTCCCGACTGTCTACCCACAGCCTGGAATTTCCCAGCCTCTCTGCTGTTTCTCTGACATCTCACAGCAAGAGGTTGAGAACATTATTAGAAAGATGAAACCATCCACCTGTACCATGGACCCCTTTACCACATCCTTGGGAAAATCTAACCTCTGTGCTATAAGTCCCCTGATCACTAAGGTCATCAATCACTTCCTCCAGGCTGGCCATGTTCCATCTACACTGAAAACTGCTGTCTTCAGACCTCTTCTCCACAATCCCCACCTTAGACCCAGAAGTCCTTGACAACTACAGGCCCATCTCCAAACTTCCATTCCTTTCCAAAGTGCTGGAAAAAGTAGTTGCTGCGCAGCTTCTGGTCCATTTAAAACAAAACAAACTTTTTGAGAAATTCTAGTCTGGTTTCCACTCTGGCCACAGCACGGAAACAGCCCTGGCAAGGGTCACAAATGACCTGCTGATGACGACAGATGCTGGCTCCCCATCTCTTCTTATCTTCCTGGATTTGAGCTCAGCATATGATACTGTGGATCACAACATTCTTCTTCATCGTCTACATTCCACCATTGGTCCCTCTGATTCTGTGTATAACTGGTTCTCATCCTACCTCACTGGGAGAACTGAGCATGTCGCCTTGAGAGAGGTTAAATCCTTGACACACAATGTCACCTGTGGTGTCCCTCAAGGCTCAGTGCTCAGCCCTATCCTGTTTATCCTTTACATGCTCCCCCTCGGTCATGTCATCAGCCGGTATGGAATTTATTTTTCCATAAAATTGAATTTTTTGAATTTTTCTTTTTCCATAAAATTTAGATTTTTTATTTCCAAGGTTCAACTTTATTGCTCACAAACGGTTGGGGTTGACTCTTTGATCTTGGGGAAAGTGGTGCCGTGTTCATGGATAATCCTACAGGTGACAAAAATGGAGGGAAAAAAAAACCTTGGGAGAAACCATGCTCAGTCGGGGGGCCAGTCCTCCTCTAGCCAACAACGAACAGTGCATGATTATTATTCAGGCAGCATTACAGGTCAGAAGTCAGATTGGGATCGGAACAGTCAAAATATTTAATCCAGTTCCATCTGGTTGAAGATCGGATTCATCACACCGGTATGGAATGGTTTTGTTGAGGATCTGTGCCACTGGTTGTTGTGTCGATGAGGCCCTCACAGGGGATAGTTGACACAATCTAGCTGACATTTCAGGGATGCGTTGTGATCCTGTCTAGGTGCAGGTCCTCCATCTGATCTGGATATGGCCCGGATCCGGCTGACTATGGTAAACCTTAGGATAAACAAGAGAGACTAATATTAGCGTAGATGCCATTATTTTTTTATGATGTAACGAGTACATCGGGTGTTATAGGAAGTGTTCCCAGGTTCCAGCTAACCTAATTTATGCAGCCTAACAATCCTTTAATGGACGTGAAAATATAAATTGATAATGTTTTCAAGATTCAAGAGATTCAAGATTCTTTTTTGTCACTGTACTAAAAGTACAGCAAAATTAGAGCAATCCGTACAGTGCAATCACACATAAATTAGTGCAAGCTAAACATCTAATTTAAATAGAAAACAATTTAAGTAGAATTTCCCAAAAAACAATACAATAATCACTATACAATACAAAATTTCAATAAACAATATANNNACCCCCCCCCCCCCAAAAAAAAAAGAAAAGTCAAATATTGCACAGAAATATTGCACGGTAAGCAGAAAGTGCTGCATGAAATTGCACACAATAAAAGAGAGGCAAGTACAACAGAATAATAATATGTAAACTTATACTAAATGTACACAGGTGTAAAGAGGATGTTGTTAACCTGTGTCAGTTAAGGTATGAGATGCACCATCAGATTGGTGCATTTCTCAGTTTTTATGTATGTGTGTGTGTGTGTGTGGGCATGTTTTTGTGAAATATCAGGACACAAATGTGTATAATGACATAGGTATGACATAGGTATTACAAGGAGAGGGTGACTTATGAGGACATTACCCATGTCCCCACTTTTCAAATGGCTTATAAATCATACAGAATTAGTTTTTGTGAGAAAGTAAAAGTGTGCACAGTTTCCTGTGATGTTTAGGGGTAGGGGTAGTGTAGGGGGATAGAAAATACGGTTTGTACAGTATAAAAACTATTACGCCTATGGAATGTCCCCACATTTCACAAAAACGAACGTGTGTGTGTGTGTGTGTGTGAATGCTGGCAGTGTTCAGCTGACATATAGCGCTGGAATAAAAGTTGTTCTTGAGTCTATTGGTCTATGATTTAATGGACCTAAAACGACCTGCACATGTGGTAACTTTATCATTAACTGTATCAAAAACGGTGCATGCGTTAGCCGAGCACTAACGTGAATGACTGATTTAACATTAAAGTTTGTAAAACAAATCTTGCTCCATCCTTTATTATTACTCAAAGTAGTAAGAACGACAGACGATCTGTATTATTGGACACAGTTTTAGGTAATAGTGGCCGACAGCTGATTAGGTTCAGAGTCGACTCTTTCTTTTGAGAGACTATTACTTTATTTATGATGTACTTTCAGCTTTACAACTTTAGAGACTGTTTATATTCACATACAGCAGCATTATACACTGCATGAAAGGTAATTTTCAAAAATCCATAATAGGGGCACTTTAAAATCTATACAATGTTTAATAGAGAGCCAATGCAGTGTTGACAGAACCGGGCTAATATGGCCATACTTCCTGGTTCTAGTAAGAACTCTAGATGAACTCTGCTGCATTTTGGACCAGCTGTAATTTTATTAAGCGTGCAGGGCAACCACTGAGTAGAGCATTACAATAATATAGCCTTGAGGTCATTAACGCATGAACTAACTGTTCGGCATTTGTCATTGAGAGCATATGTCGTAGTTTAGATATATTTTTAAGATGGAAGAATGCAGTTTTACAGATGCTAGAAATGTGGCTTTCAAATGAAAGATTGGTATCAAAGAGCACACCCAGGTTCCTAACTGACTTAACAGAGCAGCCATCAAGTGTTAGACAGTATTCTAGGTTATTTCGTGCAGAGGTTTTTGGTCCAATAATTATAATCTCAGTTTTTTCAGAATTTAGTAATAGGAAATTACTAGTCATCCAATATTTTATATCAGCTATGCATTCCGTTAATTTAGTGAATTGGTAAATGTCGTCGGGCGCGAAGAAATATAGAGCTGAGTATCATCAGCGTAACGTGAAAACTAACGCCATACTTCGTAATGATATCTCCCAAGGGTAGCATGTACAGGGTGAAAAGCAACTGTCCTAGTACTGAGCCTTGCAGTACTCCACACTGAACTTGTGATCAGTATGACATCTCTTCGTTTACTACTACAAACTGATAACGGTCAGATAAGTATGATTTAAACCATGCCACTGCAATTCCACTAATGCCAACATAATTTTCGAGTCTATTAAAAAGAATGTTGTAGTCGATAGTGTCAAATGCAGCACTAAGATCCAGTAACACTAATAGAGAGATAGAGAGAAATCATTTGCAACTCTAATGTGAGCAGTCTCAGTACTATAGTACGGTCTAAATCCTGAATGGAAATCCTCACAGATACCATTTCTTTCCAAGATGGAACATAGTTGTGATGATACTACCTTTTCTAGTATTTTTGACAGAAAAGGTAGATTCGAGATTAGCCTGTAATTGACAAATTCTCTACGATCAAGTTGTGGTTTTTTAATAAGAGGTTTGATAATAGCCAGCTTAAAAGTTTTCGGCACGTATCCTAGTGATAAAGATGAATTAATAATATTAAGAAGAAGATCTATGACCTCTGGAAGCATCTCTTTCAATAGCTTTGTCGGTATAGGGTCTAATATACATGTTGTTGATTTCAGTGATTTAACAAGTTTAGACAGTTCTTCCTCTCCTATAGCAGCGAATGAATGGAATTTTTCCTCAGGGATACTACAATGCACTGTCTGACGCAATACTGTAGTAGATGGTTCATGTATAATTTTCTCTCTAATATTGTCAATCTTGCAAGTAAGGAAGTTCATAAAGTCATTACTGCTGTGCTGTTTGGAAACATCAGAAGTTGAAGCTTTATTTCTCATTAATTTAGCCACTGTATCAAATAAATACTTTGGGTTGTGTTTATTTTCTTCTAAAAGATTTGAAAAATAAGTAGATCTAGCAGTTTTTAAGGCCTTTCTGTACTCAATCATTCTCTCTCTCTCCACGAAATGCGAAAAACTTTTCTTCCAGCTGCGTTCCATTTTTCATCTTCTTTAAGCGCAAAGGAGCAACTGAGTCTAGTGTGCTGGAAAAGAGAGTGCCAATAGTTTCTGTTGCAACATCGGGTTATTCTAAGTTACAGTATCTGGTATGCTAAGGTGATTAAACTGATCAGGAAGATTGTTTATAAAGCAATCTTTAGTGGTAGAAATGATAGTTCAACCATATTCGTGACAGAGAGGCGGTTTTGCAGCCTTGGCTAAATGTAGTATACACGAGACTAGATAATGATCTGACATGTAATCGCTCTGCTGCGGAATTATTATTTTTCCTTATTTTATTTTATGCAAAATTGTGACATTTACATGTGACAAATACACAATAGAGAAGGCAAACAAACACACATATACAACATGAGTCTAATCTGACAATTCTTGTATGTGCGTTTGTCTGTGTGTGTGTGTGTGTGTGTGTGTGTTTATGTTAGTGTTTCTGGGTGTTGTATTTCTGGGTGTTGAAGTGGGACTATATACAAAGGAACATAAAGCTCTAAAAAGCTTTCCTGTAGCTCAGTGGTTAGAGCGTGGCACTAGCAATGCCAAGGTCATGGGTTCGATCCCAGGGATTGCACATACTCAGATACAAATGTATAGTATAATGCAATGTAAGTCGCTTTGGATAAAAGCATCTGCCAAATGCATAAATGTAAATGTAAATGTAAATGTAACATCTAGAAATGTATAACAGACATAGCAAAAGTAAAAATAAATGATGACATTAATAATAAAATTTATAATAATAATATTGATAAGCAAATTTCATCAGGAATGAGGGGGAGGATGAGGAAGAGGGCAAATAATAATATTAATCACAACAGTAGTAATAATATTAGTAGTGATAACAGTAAAAAATATTAATAATACTAAGTTGTTATATGACTGCCTCTGATCCCCCTGTGGCCATGGCTTAAGTCCCCTGCTCAGTCCTGGACGACGACGAGAGATGCTGAGTGGTACAGGGCCAAAGTCCAACCCCCCGCAGCCATTCTGCAGCCATTCCCCAGAGCAC
>RJVU01021699.1:20094-65429 GCA_003731715.1 Anabarilius grahami | reverse complement strand
ATAGTAGATATGTGTGTGTCAACTAGTGTATGATGCATTAAAGTGAGGCGTGTAGCATAGAACCAGCTCAATGGAGAGCCCAGGTCCTCACACCCACACCACACTTACCCTGTTTGTTTGTTTGTTTTTTTTCTCCCCTTTCTCATTTATTCCTTGTTTATGCGTTTAATAGATGTGTATGTACTTCAGCTAATCAAGTCAAGTCATCTTCATTTATATAACGCTTTTCACAATACATATTGTTTCAAAGCTAATATATGATTCATTAAAAAATCAAGGCATGCAGTGCTGAGTCAGCCGAGGGCAGGGGAGTATGGGATCAGATTCCCGCCAATAGTATTGCGGTCACGGATCAAAAAATAATAAGCGTGAATCAAAAATTTTAAAACACATGTAAAAATATATAGCACAAACTTAAAAAAATAATGCAAAATGATAGGAATGGCAAAGAACGTGGTCACGGATCAAAATATAATAAGCGTAAATCAAAAAATTTAAAGCACATTTAAAAAAATAACAAGCATGAATCAAAACTTTAAACACATTAAAAATGATATTGCACAAATCTTAACCTTGTGTTTATGCGTTCTTAAAAGTTGTTTTCTTTGCTTTTATTTCTCTTTTCTTTCTGCTCTTACATTTTCTGCTCATATTTTACTCTTTTGTGCGCTTGTGCTGTTTTTCTCTTTGCTCTTCTTTCTACGTTTTGCTCTTGCGTTTCCAAATGTTGCAGTTCGAGTTTCATGTAAATTAGGCCGGGCTTAAGCGCCACCATTGGTCCACTAGTTCTAGATTGACAGCTCCTCCTCTAGCCAATCAATCGAAGAGAGGGAGATGACATCACTTCAATGCGACTCATGGCTACTGATGCTCACACTCATACAGGAAAAGATAACCATCAGAGCTGGCAATTTCCTAGCTGGGGTAAACTCTTTCTGTGGCAGGACACTGTTATAATGTATATGTACCTGCAACTCGACCTGTCACCGGTATATACGTCTACCTGGACAATCTTTTATTGTTAAATTCACCATCCTAACGACAACCTGTCACAGTTGTGCCTGTCTGACGATCCATCATTGTTATAGTCATCTGTAATGCACCTACCACTGGACTTGGCACCGTGAAACGCAGCGTCCACCATGCAGCGGCCTCACAACATCACTCTTATGTGTGCCTGGGTCGTCTATACCTGTTATGTTACTGTTAGACATTTTTAGTATCCATACAATAATATTAATAATAATAATAATAATATACTTGCTTGTTGTCTATTTTATTTCTGTCTTTTGCACAAGAAAATATAACATATGAAACCTACCTTACTAATATATTTGCTCGTGAATTACATTTAAAGTAAGATATGCCATGGCAATTGTTTAGATCAGTAGTTCCCAAACTGGGGTACGTGAGGTGACAGAGGGTGTACGCGAACAAAATGTAGAATTTTGCCGTTCATTTAATTCTTCCCTACATTAAAATAACATGAAAACCGATCATGTATTTTCTAACAGGCACAATATGCCATATGACATCCAATCAAAATACCACATCTTTTGTGGTCAAATCTGACAGAGTCCATTTCCATACGCAGCGCGCATATGGGTGCATTACACAGTAGGTTGCGTGCAGAGTCTGCTGCCTGAGCAAATCGCGCTACATACTGCCATTCTATAGATTTAGCACTTACTAGCATGAAGAACAATAGCCTGGCACAAAAGGGGCATAAATATCAATTTAAGATTCAAACTCTTGATACAAAACATAGCCTACCTTTTGTGAGTTCTTGTTTTTAATGTTGATAACATTATACGAGCAAGAATGCAAATCCAAATATCCACACAACAGTTAAACAAACAAAGGGGTAATATTAAGTGTTATTCTTCACAGTATTCATAATTGTCAGTATTTTCTCTATTTTGCAATGAAAACAACAGCAGGATTACAACACAGCGGTGTTTCGAGAACGAATCTGCAACTTTGAACGAATTGTTCGTGAAAGTCATGATTCAATGATTCATTCATAAATACAGCCACTTGCTTCTTTGAATGAATGACTCGATGACTCACGCATTAAGACAGTGACCTACCGCCGATCTACTGCCGGTTTTAGTATTTAAAATAATCACTTTTCACGTTTTTAGCATTGCATATTTCTTTATTGAACATTTTTTAATTTAAAACATTATTAATGTTGTAAAGATATTCATAAAGATTAAAAACTGCACTAGAAAGTCAATTTAGGCGGTAAATATTGTCCCTTAATGGAACATTTACAATCTAAGTGGAAGAGAGGGGGTACGCAGAAGGATGGCAAATGTCTCAGGGGGTACTCTGAAAAGTTTGGGAACCACTGGTTTAGATCATTGTATATTGCTCGTAATTGTAAACTGTGCATATTTTGTCATCTATTGTTTTCCTGTAAACAGATTTATAGATTTTGTCTTCCATGTACAGTATGTCATTGACAAGGGTGTTGGTTTATGAATTTGATCACATTTAAACACTGAGATTATAAAATAGCCTTCACATCAGCAAGTGTTTTCTCCAATATTAGAGCGATTGCAAATGTTTATTGAGCTGTTGTATAAATCAATATAGCTATAAGTTAATTTTGAGTGTGTTTTTGCACTATTTTGATGAAAGGAGTATCAAACAAAATCACAGCAGAACAGCAGTGTTTCATTAATGAATTCCTGATTTGAACGAGAAGTTTGAATGAACTTTCCGCCACCTACTGGCCATTTAAATTCATATTTCTATAACATGGGCAATGTCGGTCCTGGAGTGCAGAGTTTAGCTTCAACCCTAATCAAACACACCGTAACCAGCTAATCAGTGTGTCTTCAGGATTATTAATACTATAGACAGATGAGTTTTTTTATTTTATTTTATTTTATCGGGGTTGGAGCTAAACTCTCCAAGACAGCGGCACTCCAGAACTGATGTTACCTATCCCTGATCTATAATTTTGTTTTTATTTAAAACATTATTCTTATAGTATTGTGCAATTATGTAGTTATGTAAATAAACACAATAAATGTGTGAATAAATCACTGCATATCAAATCCACCTGGTTTCTGTAGCTATCTTCTCTGTAACACTATCGTAGTCAATGCAGAGAATATACATTCAGTCTTAGAATTAATTTACCTATGATCGTTTAACAACAATTAAGAAGTATATTAGCTACAGTAGCCTTAGCATATTAGCACCATGATCCAAGTAATATTTTAACACCAAATACTATATATTAGCCTATGAACATAAAGATTACCAATCATAAGTAGACTGCACAATAAAAAGAGTATCTCAAAAAGAGGAATTATTTGTCCATAGTTCAGATAACTTTACGGATTGAAAGTCCTTGTAAAGTTTCAGATTAAACTGTTATCTTCTCCTGTATGAGTGTGAGCATCAGTAGCCATGAGTCGCATTGAAGTGATGTCATCTCCCTCTCTTCGATTGATTGGCTAGAGGAGGAGCTGTCAATCTAGAACTAGTGGACCAATGGTGGCGCTTAAGCCCGGCCTAATTTACATGAAACTCGAACTGCAACATTTGGAAACGCAAGAGCAAAACGTAGAAAGAAGAGCAAAGAGAAAAACAGCACAAGCGCACAAAAGAGTAAATTATGAGCAGAAAATGTAAGAGAGCAGAAAGAAAAGAGTAATAAAAGCAAGGAAAACAACTTTTAAGAACGCATAAACACAAGTTTAAGATTAGTGCAATATCATTTTTAATGTGTTTAAAGTTTTGATTCATGCTTGTTATTTTTTTAAATGTGCTTTTAATTTTTTGATTTACACTATATATATTTTGATCCGTGACGACGTTCTTTGCCAATCCGATCATTTTGCATTATTTTTTTAAGTTTGTGCTATACATTTTTACATGTGTTTTTACATTTTTGATTCATGCTTATTATTTTTTGATCCGTGACCGCAATACTATTGGCGGGAATCTGATCCCATAGGGGAGTTCCAGGGGAAAGAGCGCCGGGAGAAGGCGGGAAGACATAGGCACAGGGCTCCAGACCCCACACCACATCCACCTGTAACTGATCTCTACCTGGGGAGACAGGAACTAGGATGCCACGGCCAGCTGGGGGAGGGGGAAAAAAAAACTAATAATAATAATAATATTAATCTTTTATATGCATTTAGCCAGGTCTAATACTAATAAGTATTATTACCTCTGCCTCAAATGGTACCAGATTATTATTATTATTATTATTAAGTTGTGTGATGCCCTTATCTACCCATGTGCGCAAGTTGAGTGGCTTCTTGTTAAAGGGTTAGTTCACCCAAAAATGAAAAGCGCTATATAAATAAAGGTGGCTTGACTTGACTTGACTTGCTTTTTTCTTATCAGTATGAAGGAGACTCAAAATACTCCGTCAATTTTGCACATACAATTAAGAGTTATACACCATTTTAATCAGTGAAATATCTTTTTATTTGTGTACACTCAGAGTAAAAACAAAATGTTCTGCTTTTTGCGAAATAAAGAAAACATGTCGTCTCCCTCTGAACGAAGTCCAATCTGATAGTTCTCAGAAAATGAACTGTAACTTAGTAAATACTAATCTAAAAAAAATGAGACTTATGTCTAAAGAAATGTTGAAATGTCAGGTTTTAAATCGTGTAAGTTAAATCGAAAACAAAAATGTTCTGTTTATGTAATCTGAATGAAAAGAGAGCCATCTCAGACGTCCGTGAGTCAGCTCATTATCCGCTAATGCGGCCACGCCCACGGAGCGAGCGCTATTCAGACGCAAATTCTGAGGCAATACACGTATACATCGTCGCAATCGTGTATTTTTTATCTTCAAAAGTGTCTATCTGCATGTTATAGCCATGGTTATAGCAATCTCTAGAAGCCTCTGTTAGTTCCTGGAATGTCACATGGCGTGCCTGTTCTTCACTGAATCATTTGTGGACTAAATGTGCACAGAGTGCCCTCCGGTTGCAAGTATGAATTGAAAACAGTATCCAGCGCTCATAGTGATTACAATAAATATTGAATAAAGTATTACTCCTCTGTATAGAAAATTGACATAAACATATGAGAATCCATCAATATTTCTCCAAATGTGCATGCTTTTAAGCTAAAATCCCTGATGGATGTTGTTTTGTCAAAGGTAACGACTCCGGTTTTTCATATTCATAACTCCTGACGCATAGGCTATTAACAGTTATGGTCACTATAAGAGTAAAACAGAGGTCAAAATATGAAGCTTGAGTCTTAGATCTTTTTAATGATGTATAGTTTGTCAACTGCACATTAACAAAGTATATTAAAATAGAAAACCATTATTTGGTTAGAGACTTGAGACTTCTTTTAAAAACATTATAATAGTAATGCGTCCAATCTTTTGACTGGTACTGTAATTTAAACTATAATAGGCCTATACTAAATTTTCTTCACATGTGTAATAATACGTGCATGCATAAAAATCATGTTTTTTTTGTCAAGAGTGGACATTATATTTACATTAATACAGCTGTTATGATCCTGTTATCATAGGGTTTTTTCACATAGCCTACCTGATTGAAAGGGCTCATTATGCAGGTCATTATGTGGGTCTTTGTCTTCTCAGGTGTGAATAACAGCATTATTCATGAAGATTCACGCCTCCACGTATACTGTGTTTCTTGACAAAGTATCTTACAAAATTTCAATCAATATATTGTTTTATATGAACGAGTAGGCAGGATAATTTTTACATCGTTTTGAAGCAAAAACTCTAGTCTACAACCTCCAACACCCAGTAGTCTGACTTTTCCCCTGTTTACGGTAAGTGCTATAATTGTGTCTCTGGTGCATCTACCAGCACAGAAAATGTGAAAAAGGACAACCCAGTAACTTTGTTTTGGTAAGCCTTTTTCTACAAGCATGTGGAAAATCGAGCCGTTCTGATTTCGCTCCCCTTGTGACGTAGGAAGGGGAACTTATTATATATTACAGACCCCTGAATCTGTATGTTTCCACCCACGGCACCGCCATTGTTTTCGCAATTTGCACACGTAACACTGGTCCTGGAGTGCAGCAGCAGCTGTCCCGCAGTTTAGCTACAACCCTGATCAAACACACTTGAATGTGTTCAGGATTACTAAAGCTACGTGAAGGAAGGTGAGTTGTGTCAGAGTAAAACTCTGCAGGACAGCAGCACTCAAGAATGTCCGTCCCTGAGCTCGTGATTTGTCTTCATTATGTAAACCAGGGTATCCTCGGGGCATTAAAAAGCATTAAAAGTCATTAAATGGATTTTGTGAAAATTAAGGCCTTAAATGGCATTAAAAAGCATTAAATTTTATTTCTACAGGCATTACATTTTTTAGATAGTTTTGAAGAAAAATAATACTATTAAAATAAAATAAAGCCTAAATAATTAATATCTTTGATTTGCTGTTGCAAAATATGTACATTGGTGTGATACACACATGGAACCAGTTTGGTAATTGCCTCCGACTGGTGCAAAATTGCCATAATGCCGGTTTGGACAGTGGCGGGCTGGGACCTGGAGACAGAAGGCTGCATCAGTGTTGCCAACTTAGCACCTTTTCAGACCCCTTTTGCGACTTTTTTCTAAGAAAGCGTGTTGTGACGAATATAGCGACTTGTTAACCTGATCCAGCTTCCGAGACCCACCGGTACTGCCGCACGAGTGCGAGGTCTTGCTTTCCTGCCGCATAAAGCCAAAATCTCTGCATATGTGTATGGTGATTTTGTCAGACAACATCTCGATTATAAATCAGGATTTTAGTGCTGGTTTAACATGTCAGGGCTCGAATTTTACTTTCCCGACAGGACAAGGACCTGATTAAAACGTCAATACCAAAAAACAAAAACAGAAAAACACAGCAACTTGGGAATCACCAAAACGCGAGTGACTGATTTTATTACATTTAGTGTTACTGTTAATGTTAGCCACTTAAATTAATTGCTTGAATTAATCAATAACCCACTTATTAAGACGGTTACTTGCCGCCACCTACTGGTGGTTTTAATTTAATTTTTAAAAGTATCATTTCCTCCCCCAACATTTAATATTAGTATTTTCAAAAAATATTTAAAACAATCCCATAACATTATTTAATGCAGTTGTAATCAATTAAAAATATGCAGATTTACATAAGCTGCAATATTCTGAAAGGATATTGCTTCAGAACAAATTTATATTTCCACCACAAAAAAATTTAAAATAATGTTTTTTCCGGACAAGCAACTGTTTTACTCGTACAAGTGAATGACTGATTTGCACATGACAAGGCTTAATGTCGAGCCCTGTATATAATTTTAATGGGCCGCGTCTCAGTCACCATTTCATATTGAATGACAACAAAAACAGAAAAAATATATAGATAAAACAATTTTATTGGGAATTTGGCTGTATTAAAATATATTATGTGAGCAAAAGGGTAGCAGCAGAGAAGCAAACAAATGTAAAGGGCTGACACTCGGCAGAATGCGAATACAACAATGACATGATGAATTTTCTAATTGCCGTATGTCGTCATCTATCGACATTTAGCAGCATATTTACAGTGGGTACGGAAAGTATCCAGACCCCCTTAAATTTTTCACTCTGTTATATTGCAGCCATTTGCTAAAATCATTTATGTTCATTTTTTTCCCTCATTAATGTACACACAGCACCCCATATTGACAGAAAAACACAGAATTGTTGACATTTTTGCAGATTTATTAAAAAAGAAAAACTGAAATATCACATGGTCCTAAGTATTCAGACCCTTTGCTGTGACACTCATATATTTAACTCAGGTGCTGTCCATTTCTTCTGATAATCTTTGAGATGGTTCTACACCTTCATTTGAGTCCAGCTGTGTTTGATTATACTGATTGGACTTGATTAGGAAAGCCACACACCTGTCTATATAAGACCTTACAGCTCACAGTGCATGTCAGAGCAAATGAGAACCATGAGGTCAAAGGAACTGCCTAAAGAGCTCAGAGACAGTATTGTGGCAAGGCACAGATCTGGCCAAGGTTACAAAAAATTTCTGCTGCACTTAAGGTTCCTAAGAGCACAGTGGCCTCCATAATCCTTAAATGGAAGACGTTTGGGACAACCAGAACCCTTCCTAGAGCTGGCCGTCCGGCCAAACTGAGCTATCTGGGGAGAAGAGCCTTGGTGAGAGAGGTAAAGAAGAACCCAAAGATCACTGTGGCTGAGCTCCAGTGATGCAGTCGGGAGATGGGAGAAAGTTGTAGAAAGTCAACCATCACTGCAGCCTTCCACCAGTCGGGGCTTTATGGCAGAGTGGCTCGACGGAAGCCTCTCCTCAGTGCAAGACACATGAAAGCCCGCATGGAGTTTACTAAGATGCTGAGAAATAAGATTCTCTGGTCTGATGAGACCAAGATAGAACTTTTTGGCCTTAATTCTAAGCGGTATGTGTGGAGAAAACCAGGCACTGCTCATCACCTGTCCAATACAGTCCCAACAGTGAAGCATGGTGGTGGCAGCATCATGCTGTGGGGGTGTTTTTCAGCTGCAGGGACAGGACGACTTGTCCTGTTCCTTATTTATGAAGGGAATTTGTACAGATAAATTCATATACCAGTATGTGTAAGTCATTAACACTAGAATAATTCACACGATCGTCAGTAAAACACAGGATTTGCACAGAAATTGATTCTCAAAGGTGGATCGATACCAACTGATCCAATTTCATATATATTTATTTGATGTTTGCAAATTCTTCCTGAATGTGTTTAGTTAGCACTTTGCTAATGTACCGTTAAATGTGGCTAAAGTTACCATTGTTTCTTAATGTATTCACAGAGACCAGAGCCAATTTATTTTCATTTTTAACCCAAAAACACGTGTAGTCTGTATAATTCATAAACGCATCTTCGTTCTTATTGAGTCTCTCCAACAGTGTGTAGCTTTAGCCACCTTAACCGTATCACGCTATCAAAATCATTCAGAATCGAATTTTAGCAAACATCCACAAAATACATACCATACCTATGTTATATGCTGCATCAAGAACAGTTGAATGATCCATTTTGCGAGTTATATTAGCTGTGTTAGCAGCTGTATTGCCTCACTGTATTGGCATGACGAGCGAGCTTGGGGGTGGCGAGCACAAGCTCATTTGCATTTAAAGCAACCCATCCACAAAAATGGCTTGATTTTGCCTCACACCCAAACGGGCAAATTTGACAAGCTATAATATATGATCTGTGGGGTATTTTGAGCTGAAACTTCACAGACACATTCTGGGGACACCAGAGACTTAAATTACATCTTGTCAAAAGGGGTATAATAGGTCACCTTTAAACCAGGTGAGGGTGGGTTGTGTTGGGATAATTGAGAATAAATAGTTTAGTTTAGGGAGTGTAGTCATTTTAATTACTGATATTCTGCTCATAATAGATAGTGGTAAGTTCATCCAGCATTGAAGATCATTGTTTATTGTTTTCATTAATGGAGTAAATAAACAGCTCTGACAGCCTGGGGGAAACATTAATGCCTAAATATGTGATGTGATTTGTGCAAAGAGGGATAGGTGGTGTCTGGGGTGTCACATCCAACCTGTTGGATTGTAATGAGAGAATAGAAGATTTACCCCAATTGATTATTGCGTATTCAGAAAGATTAGAGAATGAATCAATGACTTTAATTGTTTCTTGTAAAGATGATGGTGGGTCTTGTAGGTAGAGTAATATATCGTCACCGTAAAGTGGTGTAAATTTAGTTTTTGAATTCCTTTAACCCTCTGGAGTCTGAGGCTGATTTGGGGCCCTGGAGAAGTTTTGACATGCCCTGACATTTGTGCTTTTATCAGTTGTTTATTAACATATTAATGGCAAAAGTCTCATTACACTGTATTCAGCACAAACTAGGCTACAATAATATGTGAGCAACAAGTATGTACATGTTTGTATGTTTGAGAGTATTACGTATATGCATGTTTTTTGAAAAAACAATAAACAAGTAACTGAAATAATGCCTCAAAATGCATACTAAATGTTTTTTCACAAGGCTTTTGGGAATTGTATATTTTAGTGTAGAGTTTTTGCTTCAAAATTATGTGGAAATTATCCTGTCTACTCTGACACATAAAACATTGTATTGAGTTTAAATTTCTAAGACACCTTTTGTTTAGGGAGCCCATATGCGAAGAGGCATGAATCTTCATGAATAATTAAGTAATTCACACCTGAGGAGATTAAGACCCTGCCACTAATGAGCCACATAATGAGCCATTCAGTCAGGAATGTGACGGAGTCAACTAAGAAAATGCAAAGACAAGACATATAATTTTTTTTTTATCCAAATATAAACTAGGGTCAAAGGCACATTTTGTGTATACAGGCATTCCTAGAAATAAAGGTAAGGTTTATAAAAATCCCACTCTTACACCCTATACATAACCTGCTTGATCACATAGTGCAAGGAAAAGAGACATGCAGGGTAAAAGAGTGCAAGATTAAAAAAGGGTGTAAGGTTTGTAAAAATCCCACTCTTACACCCTATACATAACCTGCTTGATCACAAAGTGCAAGGAAAATAGACATTCAGGGTAAAACAGTGCAAGATTAAAAAAGGGTGTAAGGTTTGTAAAAAGCCCACTCTTACACCCTATACATGACCTGCTTGCTCACATACAGATAATCTTTGCAGCCCAATGGTCAGTGGGAGGCGGTGAACCGAGAATCCGAGCAGTCACACATCTTTGTGCCATTTTTGAAAACAGTTCCTTTTCAACTGAAGACACAAGTAAACATCACATGCCTGGCATTTCCAAGGTGTGTCTTGCCTTTTACCAAGCTGTACTTTGCAAAGCATGCAAATCCGACGACCAGCGGTGGCAATATTCCTTGCATCTGATGTCAGCTCTGCTCCTGGAACTGGTACATGGTCACTATTGGTCCATTTTGGAGCTGCTTTCTGTGACGACACACCACAGAGCTCTGCAATAAGCTGTTCTATGAACTCTTTATGGGTCATGTTACCGTATAGCTCTTTGTGTATAATGAAAGCGTTTGTGGCAGCAATGTCCAGGAAGTGTAGAAAGATCTTTCTGTACCACTTCATTGTTTTGTGTTGTGTTGTGTAGTATTGTATCAGCTGATCAGACAGGTCAACGCCCCCTGTGTGTTTGTTGTATGCAGTCACAGGTGCAGGACACAGAAATGTCTTTGTCCTCCATGTACCTTGTGATTTCACCCTCCTCTGCACAGTGTCTCCACTACAAGCAGCATGGATGGTAGAACAGACAGATACCTCTCGTGTGTCCATCCACTTCACAAATACAAGAGCTCCATCCCGAATCCACCTGATGGATCCTCTGGCAGATTTTTTTAGAGAGTGAATTAGCTGCATTATGAGGGCAGTCCTTCCTGTTGTCTCACAGGCACCAAACTTCATGGCAAACAAGTCTGTCAGGAGCTTAGGACTTGTGTATAAATTGTCCATGTACAGATGGTACCCGGAGCCTAAAACTTTACAGTCCAGAAGAGATGTCACAGCATCATATGATAGTCCATGGCCTGTGGGGAAGTTGTTCTTTCCTGTGTACACAGAAAAGTCCACAGTGTATCCATTTGATGAATCAGCAAGGACAAACAACTTGAAGCCCCACTTGGTTGGCTTGGCTTTCATGTACTGTCTCATTCCAGTGTTTGCTTTACATGCCACCATTCTTTCATCCATAGCCAAGTTCCGTTTAGGATGAAAATGGCTTTACAAGCATGGCGGATTGTGTCCATGAGAGGTTTGACCCTGAAAAGTCTGTCATGATCAGCTGTGCCCCTCTTTCTGTCATTCTCCTTGTCTTCATCTGGGTGGCTCATGTGCACATTCCATGAAATGGTGCGGTATCTGTCTCTTGACATGATTGTAGCAGGAAAAGGCACAGAGAAAAGACTGTCCTGTCGCCAGTAGTGGCTGATGGAGCTTACCTTCACCATGGCCATGTAAAACAGCAGCCCAATGTAGCGGTACATCTCACCGATGCTGATATCTGTCCATTTATATTTACATCCCTTTGCAATTGCCCTGGCAGCCTGAGCATTGCTTTGGGTTTTTTTTTTGCTATGGGTTTCTGAGCACTCTCATTAGGGCTATAGCTGGAGAAGAAAAAAAAAGCAGTGAGATGGTTATTACACAAAGAGCTATACTATTTGCATCATCAATAACTAATACTTCTATAGTGATGGGCAATGTTTATTATATTATATATTCACAATAGCAAACACTAATGCTAATATATTGTGCATGTATAAGAAAGAAAGCCATACAGACACATACATACATACATACATACCATATAGTGGGTAAACGTGTACTTACTCTTTCTCATTTCCGCCTGTGTTGCTGCGTGCCCTCCTAGTGGGAATTGCAGGTGAATGCGAGAGTGATCGATCCACATTCCTAAAAAAAAATTGTCAAAAAACTGTTATTAGCATATTCTCATACCAGTTGCTATGCATAACTGACGGGAAATTAACGGGTATACAAGCATGCTGTATATGTCTGTCAATTGGCCATTACCAGACAAAGTGTGCGAATGTGTAAATGTTTACAGTCTGCTATATTAATTAGCACATTTAGCAAATAGCAACACGTTCGCGCACTTCACAACCAAGCATATTTTAGCACATTCACGCCTATCATATAGACGCTACTTATCCAACGTATTTATGCATATTAATAACAAGTCAAATATCAACAGAAAAGCGTGCTATTTATAAGCATTTTCATGAGATAAAGTTACATAATATAGAGTTTGTAAGTAGGCAAATATAGATGTACGCTTATATAAAATAACACGTCAAAAAATTTAAGTAAAACTAAATCACTTACTCATCAGAAACTGTATCTTCGGCTGGATCAAGTCGCTCTTCAAAATGCAGACGTTCATCGTCAGAGTCGCGCTCTTCTTCCGAGGAAAAAGTGAACTCTTCCTCACTGTCCAGGACCATCTGAAGAGCCTGCTCACCTGTGTAGCGTGCCATCTTCCAAACGCGCAGGAAAGTGAATGAATCTGATGAAACTTGATGCTTTTTAAGACGTTAGGGGGGGTTACAATTTGCATAGATCGCCTCAGCACATTATCTTATGAATAGAGCGCTCTGCGCGTGGGCGGGCACACATTAAAGATAATTAGGTCAGACAGGAGAAACAGTACATCTCTTTACTTTTATACCGATTACATAAAGGGAGAATATTTGTTTTAGAATTTATTTGTTTTGTTTAAAAGTAGATACTTAAAGCTTTCCAAAGACATATCTTTCATGTCCGTGTAGCATGTATAAGCCGACTATTTTAGTTACTTTTAGCGACGTTTTAGAATGATGTTTGCAGAGGCGGAGAAGGCAGGACAGCGCACCTTGTATATTTTATTTATTTTATAAAAGCACAAAGTTTTGTTTTGAGTGTGTGTACACAAATAAAAGACATTCTATAGTTTTAATTGATATATTACTTATGTCTCTATGACAAAAAATGACAGAGTATTTTAAGTCTGTTTTGCTGCAATGTGAAAAAAATCCTGCAAAACGCGCCGACGCGTTTCCCGACTCCAGAGTGTTACCCGACTCCAGAGTGTTAATATAACTATTCTGATGGATGGCTGGTGCTAATGGTTCAATGAAAATGATGAATAGTGAGGGGGAGAGTGAACATCCTTGTCTAGTTCCCCGGTGCAGTGTGAAGCTATGTGAATTGGTGATGACAGTGGCTGAAGGTGATGTATACAGACTTTTGATCCAGTTAATGAATGACTCCCCAAAACCAAACCTCTTTAATGTGGAAAACAGGAATTTCCAGTTTACCCTATCAAAAGCTTTTTCTGCGTCGAGAGTAACTATGATGGTCTTTTTTTTTTAATTGATGAGTAATGCATTGTTAAAAAGTCTGCGCATATTGGCGGATGCATGTCTACCTTTAATGAAACCGGTTTTAACTGGATGGATTATAGATAGTATAACTTTTTCTATTCTCTGAGCTAGTGTTTTGGCAACAATTTTAAAGTCTACGTTAATTAAAGAAATGGGATGGTAACTTGACGGTAGTGTTGGGTCTTTATTGGGTTTGAGAAGGAGTGAAATTGTGGCTTTGTTCGTAGTAGCTGGGAGTTAATATTTGATTTGATTCACTTATGTCCGCGATAAATGGGATTGTTGCTTTTTCCTTATTTTGTTTGATTTGATTTGCCAAGTATTTACCAGATTTATTACTGTGATAAAAATCCTCTTGTCGTAGCCTATGAATCAGGAATTGGGTACGTTTGTTTGATTAATTAATTTGGTTGAAATTTATATTGTCTTAATTTATTCAATTTTTCTTCGGTTGGGTTGTTTATATTGATGTCTTCTAGTTGTTTGATTTTTTTTTTTGTTCCAGTTCATCATCTTGTTCTTTTTCTTTTTTCTTTTTTTTTGTAAACGAAGTATGAGATTATTTTTCCTCTTAGTACTGCTTTCCCTGTTTCCTACAGAAGAGATGGAGATGATTCGGGGGAGTCATTCATCTCTAGAAAGCATGCCCACTCTCTTTTATAACAACTGTCAAAATCAGGGTCATTCAGAACAGATGTGTTAAAGCGCCATCTGGTAGTGGGTTTATGTTGACTAGTTCATGTGAAACTATATAGTGATTTAAATTTTGTAAGACACTTTTTGTCAAGAAACACAGTATGCGTGGAGGCGTGAATCATCATGAATAATGGGTCGTTTACACCTGAGAAGACAAAAGAATCGCATAATGAGTTGTAATGACCTGCATAAATAATGAGCTCTTTCAGTTAGGTAGGCTGTGAAAAAACCCTCTGTGATCATGTCTCAAGCTCATCATGGTGTAAATCAAACATACAGAAAAAACAGCAATACTGTGAAATATTATTATAATTTAAAATAATGGTATTCTATTATATACGTTAAAATATATTGTATTTCTGTGATGCAAAGTGTCTGAACAATTATGCTACCTCTATGGCATTTCATATAGCCTTTTAGCTTAAAAGCATGCACATTTTGAGAAATATTGATGGATTCTCATATGTTTGTCAATTTTCTATACAGAGGAGTAATATTTATTCAATATTTATTGTCATCACTTTGAACGCTGGATACTGTGTTTTCAATTCATACTTGCAGCCGGAGGGCGCTCTGTACTCCTTTAGTCCACAAATTAATCTAAAGAAGAACAACCATGTGACTCTCCAGGAACTAACAGAGGCCAGATATCGCTATAACATCCAGATAAACACTTTTCAAGACAATAAATACACGATTGAGACGATGTATGCATGTATTGCCTCAGAATTGGCGTCTGAATAGACGAAAGATCACGCATCATGTTCGTTTTTTTTATTTTGCAAAAAGCACAACATTTTGTTTTTACTCTGAGTGTACACAAATAAAATAAGATATTCCACAGATTAAAATGGTGTATAGCTCTGAATTCTATGTGCAACATTGAAAGAGTATTTTGAGTCTCTTTCACACTGGTAAGAAAAAAACCGAGGTGGTATCGCCGGCGTGACCGCTGACCCGAGGGAGTTAAGTGATTCAATACCTTGATTTTCTTTGTCTGAGAACCAAATCCACAAATGTTCCAGGTTAGAAAAGTGATAGCTGACATATTTTTATGAAGAAATTGAAAGTATGCAAAAAATGTGTATCAATGTGTGAGCATGTTAGTATTGTATATGTACAAGGGTGTGTGCATATTGTCATGTAGTTATGAAAATGTGTGTGCGCATGTGCATAACAAGGAAATGTTGTTGGCAGACTAACAAAACTAAAGATACACAAATGACATGATATACACAGCAGGACAGCAACAATTAAACAAAAGCCATTAGGTGCACGAGCCATAGGTGCAAATTAAGAACACATCTCATAGATTTGGAGAGAGAGAGAGAATACTGGAGTGAGGTAGATGGTATGATTATAAGTTTATGATCATGGCAAGTATTGAATCAGGAGTGGAGGTGAAATGTTCAGAAAAACCAGGTTGTAATGTCCTTATCACAATATAATTGTCCGTTTATGTATAATTTGTCCACTGTAATGATCGCCTTTTTACCTTCATTTATCATCTGTTTTCGGATGGGAAAGAGCTGTTTTCGATGTTCAAGAATGTCCTTTGGGTGTTGTTCATTGATTCCGTAGTTTGGGCCTTTAAGTTGTCTGCCTTGCCTCTGAACTATTTCTTTGTGTTTATAGTGTACGAATTTTGTGATGATCGGTCTTAGTCGATTGTTGTTGTTTTGTGGTCTGAGATGGTGCATTCGGTGAAAGGTGAGAGTCTGTACCGTTTTGGCTGGTAATTTGAGTTGTTTGATCATAAAGTCCTTGACAGATATTTCGGGGTCTTCTGGAGTTTGTTCCGGGATGCCTGTAAATATTAAATTGTCTCGCATGATGCGCTATTGCAAGTCCAGAATGTTCTCTTTCATGGTTTTGTTTTCTTTGATACTGGAGGTGAGCTGAGTGGTGAGTGAGTGTGTGAACAGTGTAGTGAACAGCACATTCCAGGGCCCAGTTTATGGCCGGGCCCCTCTCTGTCCGTAACAGCGGACAAAGGTTTGCTACATTTTGATTGGATCTTGGTGGACTAACACAAACAAACTGTCCAACGCCATCAGATAAAGATGTAAGGACAACATCCAGACACCTCTTAGAGGGCAAGAAGAAGACCTCTTGTACCAAGCCTGACAAAGACAGGACTTCTCATTAGAGATCGACCGATATGGGTTTTTCTATAGCCGATGCCGATGTTTAGAGGTCAGGGTCAGCCGATGGCCGATATGTGCTGCCAATTTTTAGGGCCGATATCTTGAAGTTTTTTCCCTTCATTTGCATGTTAAAATGTCACACTAATAATAAGTGGACGCACAACATTTCTAAACTTAACATCATTTATTGAACACTGACTTGATCCAACTCTCGAATCTTAATTTTGTGCACTGCACTGTATCAAAATAAAATATTTATCCAAAGTTAACCAAACAAATTAATAAACTGACCAAGTATTAAATATATAAAACAGGTAATGTAAAAAAATAATAATCTGTCAATCATTTACGTAAAAGTTTTAGAGCATTTATCAAGCAGAATTTTTCAAGTTTGTTGGAACATAAATGTAAACTTAAATATACATTTAAATAAAATAAATACAACTTTATAAATAAAAATCTATTAAAAATTTGTCATGTTGCACAGCCTTGTATGCAAAGACAGTGCTAAACTCAGTGATTTCTGACATTCTTGACGGTTAACGTTAGACAGGTTTAATGAGGATAACTGAGGATAACTTATACAGCTTTCCTGTAGCTCAGTGGTTAGAGCATGGCACTAGCAATGCCAAGGTCATGGGTTCGATCCCGGGGATTGCACATACTCCGATACAAATGTATAGTATAATGCAATGTAAGTCGCTTTGGATAAAAGCGTCTGCCAAATGCATAAATGTAAACTGTGCGACATATATATAGTAATTGGTTAGAACACATCACTTTATTAGGCTGATGTCCATTTTTATTACACAGTTGATGGAAACACACGCAGGGGGTTCAACCAAGAAGGGGAGCCAATGGATATCACACAAGAAGCAACGTGCAAACTTTGCGCAAGTGTTATGCCGGTAAAAGCTTAACCTCGGTATATAACTGTCTTAATTTATTCCATTTCTTTCTCTTGTGGCCCGTACATATAGTGAAACAAATGAGAAGAATAATATTTTGTGTTAAACAGCTTGCTTTTTTTTTTTTTAAGTTGGTGCTTGAAGTAGCCTAAAGCTGCTCTTAATTTTCATTTATGACTGCAGTGTTAGGAAATATTATAGACTGTTAATAATTTTAATTGTAGGTCTAATTCATTGTATAATAGACCTAAAAAATGTTTTAAACATTTTCAAAGAGGAGTTGATAGCCTAATCTTTTATTATCCTCACAGCACGTCAGTTATGCGGTGATGCGCTGTGAAATTATTGCGGGGCAAATTTATTATAATATTAATTTAATAATAAAAGTAGCTTACCTAATAGTAATAATAATAGACTAGAAGAATGTAACAGGCTTACATTAATTGGAAATGCCAAATCCTCTTAATATTGCCAATATCTGTCAGAGTAACGTAGCCCTCAGTCACGCTGCAGTGTTTGTGAGAGCTGCCGCCTTCTCTACCCCAAGCACAGGGTGAAATTCTCCAGCTCCGATACAGGAAAAATAAAACAGAACTTATAACATTGGGGCTAATATGTTAGCAAGCAAGCTGCTGGTAGTTTTGGACTACAGTCCTTAAAGTTAACTGCAAGTAAGCAAACCTTCAACAAGCTGTATCATTATGCCAGTTCCCGACATTCTATGCTATTCGTTGTTTCTTTCACTAAGTGAAGCAACACTTCATAGTTTACTAGTAATATATAGTAAATATATGGCCATAGGTCTTTGAAATATCAGAATTTAAGCCTTAGGCTACCTTTATCTCCCAGGACTGTTGTTGAATCTTCTAAAAGTTTCAATTCACATGAGGCAGCAGCACATTCCACCGCACCAATAACACAGGGCTGCCCGCCTGCGGACGTGCCTGGCTTTAAATCGGCGCTACTATACACGGATATCGGCCCATGCCGATATATTAAAAAAAGACAAATATCGGCCCGATATATCGGCCGACCGATATATCGGTCGACCTCTACTTCTCATTGGTCCACAGGCAGTTTCTGCTCTTCACCCATCTAGAGACTACTTCCTAAGGTTGGCCACAGACAACCATAAAAATTCCTCGGGACCTTAGCAGCAATGAGTGAAACAAAGAGAGATCACAAAGATCCATCCAAATCCATTCAAACTATGTTTGAAAACCTTAGAACTGATGCAAACTACACATCCATTTCATACTTATTCACAGAAATAAGTATTCTCAGTGACAGCTATTTGTAGTGCAACATCTGACACAAATTCAGCTGTTAATGTACAATTGAATGAATTTGACATGACATGCATGACACTTCAATTTTTTTCCATCATGTTTAGTCTCTATTTGTTTAGAATATTGCCAAAGGTATTCTGATGGTGGTTTTGGAAAGTGAGAAATGCATTAGTAATCTTTAAAGACACTGTAAAGACTTCGAACTTCTTGCTTTATGCAAATGAGTTCCACAGGGGAAAGCAGGGTGGGCCACACTGTGTGCGTCCCCTCTGCTGCCAGCAGCCAATCACAGCACTCGAATGGAAAAGCGCCAAATTGCAATCTCCTCCTCATCGGAAAGGGATAAAGGTACCCTTTACCCTGAGAGAGACATTAACAAACACTACGTTCAGAGTTTCCGTCCAGCGAGACAGTAATGACATCTGCAAAAAGGTTAAGCTCAGGAGAGTAAACCTTCACTTCAAGGTACCTTCATCTGCGTGTTCCAGATTGTTAAGGACCTTCTGCACCTACATCAGGGCCTCTTCTGTGTGTTCCAGATTTTAGGACCCTTTGGTGCTCCAGGAGATCAGCATCCCAGAGAGCTTTGTGTTCAAGACTGTTGTGCAACAGTCCAGCACAACCAGTGGAGGACGTTACTGTCATCGGACTCAACCACGTGGAACGTAATTATCACTTAACCAAACCTCTTTCCAGAGACCTTGGCATTGTTGTATTTTATCAGTATATAATTTCCTAATTCCCATTAGATGTAATATTGCTGATGTTAGTTAATAACAAATAATCTCTCGTTTATTTGTTTGTTACATAATAAGGTTCTCCGCCTTATTATTTTCAGAGAAAGTTTATCTTTTCATAAGATAACTTGACTCTTCCATAGCCACACTCAACTTAATCACTTGTATTCTATGTATCTTATGCACTTTATTCCTTTATCATTCATGGTATTCATTTAGTAGTTGTGTTAGTTATTCTTGTTTATCTTTTTGTTAATAAAATTTATTTTATTACACTTGTGTCTTCCTTGTGCTGATAATACAGAAGAGGCTCTACAAGTTAGCAATATCACCAATCTTTCAGATAAATCAGCTGACCACTTTACTTTAATTCTAAATGAATGAAAGCCCCTGTTGGGAGTGTTCTCATTCTGCCAAGGTAAAAGACCTTGACTGGTGCACTGAACTAGGAAAAGGGGGAAGTGGTCATATACCTGGGCTGGGGAGTGAATCAGGACGGGGTCTATTGGAGTTTGGAGTGGGGCTACCTTTACTTTTTTTGTTGTCTGGTTTGTCCCCGTTCATGGTGCAGCAGAATCTGTTATAGTGCTTGTCGATGTATTCCTCAAGGTGATCCAGGTTGTATAGCGTTATAGTCCAGTTTTGAAATGGGCAAAATGTGGAAAAAAAGACGGAGGGGAAAGCCAGAGAATAAGTTTAATTTCTAATGAGATTAATTTTTAAATGCTGGTCTTGGCATTGTTTACAGTCTAGCAGCCGGGAGCCGCCATCTTAGATCTCGCACCAGGTCTCGTTGAGTGTTGCGTTACGCAACCATCGAGTCTTGTCTAAGTATGAATACGACAATGAGTGGGTCCTGACAAGTGTTGAAATGTCTGCAAATGCCAATCCCAATGTGTCTTTTTCATTATCTACATGGATATTAAAATCACCAACAATTAGGACTTTATCTGCAGCCAGTATTAACTCTGATAGAAAACCAGCAAATTCTTTGATATAGTCTGTATGGTGCCCTGGTGGCCTGTATACAGTAACCAGCAAAAATGTCAAATGAGATATCACGTACACTACATAACGTTACATGAAGCACCATCACTTCAAAGGAATTATATTTGAAAGACTTCTGAGTAATACTGAAGATATTACTATAAATTACAGCAACACCTTCCCCTTTGCCTTCAAGATGAGGCTAGTGTTTATGAAAGTAACCTTGAGGGGTGGACTCATTTAAAGTAATGTAATCGTCTGGTTTTAGCCAGGTTTCTGTCAAACACAGTACATCTAGTTTATAATCTGTTATCATATTGTTTACAATAAGGGATCTAATATTCAAGCTTTATCATTTGTTCATCTGTATTATATCTGTTTTTTTATTTGTTGAACATCAATTAAATTTTTAGCCTTAAATGAGTTTGGGAGTTTTTTGTATTTACTAAATCAGGGAACAGTCTCTATGTGATTATATCTAGGTGAAAGAGTCTCTGTGTGTTGGGATTTATCTGACTTCTGTGACGTGAGACAGCTAGCAGACGGCCGGTTTAGCCAGTCTGTCTGCTTTCTGACCTGGGCCCCAGTTTCATGTTTCAGCTCTAAGACTATGTGCCATATTACTAGAGAGAAGAGCGGCACCATCCCAGGAGGTTGCAAGTCCAGATACCATCTCTTTTCAACAGGTCAGGTCTGCTCCAAAAGCTTTTCCAGTTGTCTATGTACCCTATATTATTCTGAGGACACCACTTAGATAGCCAGACATTGAGTGAGGACAGTCCGCTAAGTATCTCATCACTACGGCAAACAGGAAGAGGGCCAGAGCAAATTACAGTGTCTGACATCGAACTTGCGAGTTCACACACCTCTTTAATATTAATTTTAGTGATCTCCGACTGGCGAAGTCGAATATCATTTGTGCCGACATGACTAATAATCTTAGCCAGCACTTTGCAATTTGCTTTGATGTCAGGCTCTCTAGCTCCCGGCAAACATGTGACTATGGTGGCTGGTGTTTCTATTTTCACGTTCCATGTAATAGAATTGCCAATAACTAGGGCACTTTAAACAGGATTCTTAGTGGGTGCATCTCTGAGTGGTGTAGTGATTTTGGATTAGCCTCACTTGAGGGTACCACAAATCTAGTTATTTATGGCCTTAAATATTAGTCAGATGATTCCTTCCAATATTTCACCATCCAAGGACTCTCACCTTGACAATAAAGAACAATCATAGAAGACTGTTGACTGAATTACAATTATATAACTTGGAGGAAGTTTGTCATCTGACCAATCTGAAGGATTTGTGAGGTATCGTTATCTTGTAGAGCCTCTTACTGTTTTATCAACACAAGGAAGACACAAGTGTAATAAATGGATTTTATTAACAAAAGGATAGACAAGAGTAACTAACAACTAATGAATGGACAAAGTGCAAAAAAATTTATAAATGCAAGTGAATGAGTAGGATGTTACTATGGCAGTTACAAGTTAATCTTATGGAAAGGTAAACTGTAGTTTCTCTAGGAGAAATAAGTTAAACCTTATTCTGAAATCAACAAATAAACAGAGATTATTTGTTATTAACTGATATCAGCTATACAAGATCTAATGCAAATGAGATAATCATATACTGACAATATACACTAATGCCAAGGTCTTTGGAAAGAGGTTTGGTAAGTGATATTTACGTCTGCCTGGTCGTGCTGAATCCGAGGATGACATCTTACACTTGTTGAGCTGGGCAGCATTGCAGTTGGAAGAAAGGAGTTGGAATCCGTTTCACAGCCTTGAACAGGAAGTCCTTTTGAACGTTGAACTCCTGGAGCACAGAGAAGGTAAATTTCCTGGAACACACAGAAGCAGCAGCATTGAAGAAACCTTGAAGTGTCTGATGTCTGTGCAGACGATCCTTATTCTCTGGAACACGCAGACGGAAGGATCTTTAGATTCTGAAGTCAGTGCAGATCCGGTCAATCTGGAACACGCAGATCTGGAGGATCTCTGAGAGGATTTTGAAGTTGGTGCAGAAGATATTTTGAAGATGGGGGGCTAAGTTTGTCCTCGTTGTCTCCGTTGCAGTTTTCAAACTCCCCAAATTCACTTCTTGCAGAACTTGTTTCTCTCTTTAGTGCTTCAGAGTCTTGAGAGAGCAACTTCACAACTCTGTAGAGTTGGACTTGACTTAGCACATCTTGGGACCAGAACCTTGAACCGGGACTGGAACAGGAAACTGCAGCAACCCAGAAACTGTAACAATTCTCTGTCTCTGAGAAAAGCCTTTTAATCTGTCCTGAGAAGGACGGAGATGCAAATTGACACCTTTCAGATCCAGTGTTTTGATTGGCTGATGCTGTCAGAGGTGTCCACTGGATGGCCCCTCTCTTGCATGAAGTTCATTTGCATAGTGTAGGGAAATTTTCCAGTTAAAGACCCAAAAAGACCAGATATGATGAATGAAGACCCAGGGTCAGAGTTTAAAAAAATTTATTGAGAATTTTACTGAGGAATAGTTTGTAGTTTCATCAGCAGAAGCCAGCTTCAAGTCTCACAAGGAGTTCGTAGGCCGCTTTGCGTACATTCACATTTCCACAACAATTATACTCTAACAGAGTCCACTAAATACATCATTACTTCAGGTTGAATGATTCTGATTGGCCAAGAAAAATAGGCAAAATTAGCAATCTTCCACACATGGACAGATAATCAGAAGCATATCTCCATCCATCACGATGCTGACGATCGGACCCTGAACTTAGGCAAAGGATGTCCTGTTAAAGTGCATATTGCAGGTTAAAACATTTTTTTCGAGATTAATATATAACCTTGTACAAAAATACCATATAAAAAGGTACTGCAGGATTTAAAAATGTTTTGCAGGACATAAGGGCACGTATTTAGTAGATAAAAATTACGGTCTCTGTAAAAAAACGCTTTTTTTTCCAGCGTCGCATCATTTTACGTCATGAGAGGGAGTCGTTCGCCGAGCTCTGTGTTGACTCAGTGCAGAGTAGGTTGGTATTCAGAAATAGCGGTCGTGAATCAGTGTGTTTTCAGTAGTTTTTGTACCCTATTTATCATCATCATGGTAAATTATTGTGTTTGTGAAGGTTGCACAAACTCCAGCCTGTCAGGACATCGAGTCCAGAGGTTTACTAACAAGAAAAAGGACGGTGCTATCTTCCGTGCCGGGGTGTGTTTTGTGCAGGTGAAGAGACGGGACTTCACTGCTGCATAGCTTTGATAAACGCGTTCATTTTAGACCGGAGGATTATCATCCCGGCAATATGATGGAGTTCAACATTGTAATACTACTGTAAATGATTATATTAAATGAATAAACGTACACACGCGATGCTTCTTCACCGTTTTTACTTGAATCAGTTTCAACACTGATGAATACAAATTATGTTCACAAATGCATACAGTCTCACACTCACACAAAACAGTTTTGAATTATGTGCTGGTAATGTAACTCCAATTTCATTCATGTACATTCAAGTTCACACAACTACATAATCATGACGTCATATACATCCCACACTATCAGTGAATTGGCAGGGAATAAACTCATAACACAGAATAAATGAATAAAGGGTAACATGAAACACATACAGTAACACTACTTATGTTCATCCGCCGGCGGGAGACATGATCATGGATCCGTCAGAGATGCAGCTTGATGAAAACATGAATTGTGCACCGTAAGTCTTGGTTTTTTGGGGGGGGGTTTTTACATTTGCTAACTACCAAATCAGTCGTGATGAGAAACTGCTATATCACGTAACGTTAGTAGGGACGGATATTAACGAGTGTGACATAGCCTACTCCTGATCAAAGTTTATTAACCCTTGGGGTTTGAGGATTTTTGGGGCCCCGGAGAAGTTTTGACATGCCCTGACATTTGTGCTTTTTTCAGTTGTTCATAAACATATTAATGACAAAAGTGTCATTACACTGTATTCACCACAAACTAGGCTACAATAATATGTGAGCAACATGTATGTACATATTTGTGTTTTTGAAGGAATAACGTGGTTATTGAAAAAACAAAAAACTTAAGTCACTGAAATAAGACCAAAAAAATTATATTAACCCTCTGGGGTCTGAGGATTTTCGGGGCCCTGGAGAAGTTTTGACATGCCCTGACATTTGTGCTTTTTTCAGTTGTTCATAAACATATTAATGGAAAATGTGTCATTACACTATTCAGAACAAACTAGGCTACCATAATATGTGAGGAACATGTGTGTACATGTTTGTGTTTTTTAAGGAATAACGTTTATGAGTGGTTATTGAAAAAACAAAAAACTTACTGAAATAAAGCCAAAAAATATATATTAAATCTGTGTTCACAAGACTTCTGGGTATTGGAGGTTGTAGACTAGAGTTTTTGCTTCAAAATGATGTAAAAATTATCCTGCCTACTTGTTCATATAAAACAATATATTGATTTAGTTTTTGTAAGACACTTTTGGTCAAGAAACACAGTATGCATGGAGGCGTGAATCTTCATGAATAATGAGGTAATTCACACCTGAGAAGACAAAAGATTTGCATAATGAGCTGTAATGACCTGCATAATAATGAGCTCTTTCAGTCAGGTAGGCTGTGAAAAAACCCTCTGTGATCATGTCTCAAGCTCATCATGGTGTACAGTACACAATACTGTGAAATATTATTACAATTTAAAATAATGGTATTCTATTATATACTTATTATGTATTTCTGTTGTGCAAAGTGTCTGAACAATTATATTACCTCTATGGCATTTCATATAGCCTTTTAGCTTAAAAGCATGCACATTTGGAGAAATATTGATGGATTCTCATATGTTTGTCAATTTTCTATACAGAGGAGTAATATTTATTCAATATTTATTGTCATCACTATGAGCGCTGGATACTGCTTTTTTTTTTTCTCTCTTTTTTTTTCTTTCTTTATTTAAAGAAACAGGGACAGCGTACAATAAACATTAACCTCAAAGGGAGAGATGCATAGTACCGGGGCAGGCTGATGTTAAGCTACAATATATAAAACATACATAAGTAATACAATTTACAAAAAAAATTTTTTTTTACAAAAGTTCATGTTCACACCTTTCATATACTTAGACCTTAGAACACACACTTACACACACATATACATATATCTGGTCACATGTGGAGAGAAATTTGATTTGATAAAAGCCATTTCTTTGCTTGGCGTGTGAACGTGTAAGAATTTGTGTTTTTTTTTAGCTCTGCAGGCAACATATTCCACTGACGAGCGGCCATACAAGAAAAAGCAGAGTTTCCAAATACTGTCCTGCGTTTAGGGATCCTGCATTCACCTCGCACTGTAGATCTTGTGGCTCAAGCTGTTGTTTCAGAGCCTAAAGATATGAATTATTTTAGTGGAGGAGCAGCGTTGTCTTAAAGGATCTTATACATCAAACACAGATTGGTGTAAATTATCAGATTTTCAAAGCTGAGAAATTGGTATTTTACAAGAATATGACAGTGATGGAATCGTCTGCTTTTCTTATCGGGAATCTTTAGAAAGCTTTTATATAATGACTCAAGTGGCTTGAGGGCAGTTTTAGTAGCCTGTGACCAACTTGTCATACAATATCGAAAATGAGGAACAATCATTGCATTTAGATAGGCCCCTGAGGCCTCGATTGTAAAGGAATTTCGAATGTATTTGAACTGTGCCAAATTAAATTTTACTGTATTTGTTAACTTTTTTATATGCTTTTTAAAGCCTAAATTTGGTTCCAATATGACACCTAAATATTTTACCTGTTCTTGATTTGAAATGATTTGTCCATCAATTAAAATATTAGGGTAAAATTGTATTTTAAAACGATTTGTGAAAAACATAGAGACAGTCTTATCTAAATTTAGAGTGAGGCATGAATTTTTCAGCCACAAAGAAACTTTCTTCATCTCTTTGGTCAGTTTGTGACTTCTTCCGCAGTTTTACCATGTGCATATAGCACCGTATCATCAGCATACATAATAATTTTACTCTTACACACAGTTGGTAGGTCATTTATGTAAAGGGTAAAAAGCAGGGGGCCCAGAATGGAACCTTGTGGCACTCCCATGCTACAAGGTCTTAATGGTGATTTTTTAATTGTCAACCGCAACACATTGTTGTCTATCATTAAGGTAAGATTGAATCCATGTTATTGTATTTGTGTCAAGAGAAAAATCAGATAGTTTGCTAATGAGAAGCTGATGATTAACTGTATCGAAGGCCTTTTTCAAGTCCAGAAAGACCGCCCCTACCACCCCTCCACCTTCAAGACTGGATTTGATGTCTTCTAGTAGGTAGCAGCACGCAGACTCTGTGGAGTATCTTTTCCTAAACCCAAACTGGCAAGGATGTAATGCATCAGTGTGGTTGAGATGCTCTACCAGCTGTTCTGCCACCACCTTCTCAAAGATCTTGGAGATGGCTGGTAGAATGCTGATAGGTCGATAGTTTGAGACACAGAGCTTGTCTCCTGACTTGAAAATCGGCTTGACTACTGCTTTTTTTAACTCCAAAGGAAAATTGTTTTCATTTATAGATTGATTCACAGCTATTGTTAGTGGAGGAGTTAGAATAGTTTTGTGTTCTTTTAAAAGTGATGTATCAAGTCCAAATATATCCTTTGCTTTACTATTTTTAAAATTTGATATTATTTTGAAAATGTTATCTTCATCTATATTCTGCAACCTACAGTAAGACGCATTACCATCCCCATGATCATCTCTGCAGCAGTTCACTTCAGGGAAAGTCTCCGACAGGTCTAATACAGAATCCAAGAAATAGTTATTGTAGTGTTTAGCCAAAATAGAGCCCTCATTTTGAACAATTCCATTGATTTTGAGCTGTAAATGCTCCTGATTTATTTTTTTCCTTCCCAATAGTTTGTCCATGCTTCTCCACAGATTTTTACAATTACCTTTTGCCTCCTTGATTAAGTTTAGGAAAAAATTCGCTTTTGCTTTTCGAAGCAGCATGGTAACTTTATTTCTCAAAGATTTAAAAATGTAATAATCAGTGGTTAATTTAGTTTTAAGAGAAACCTTGAGAGCTTTATCTCTCTGTTTCATTATATCCCAAAGGGATTTATTAAACCACGGGAGATTCTTTTTATTAGATTTTCTATGTTTGAGCTGTGTATGTTTATCAATTTTATTCTTTATAGCAGTTATAATATTGTTGCATGTATGTACACAGCTTTCTTTATCAATTTTGGAGGCCCAGTCAATTTCATTTAAATCATTTTTAAGGTGTTCTTGATTTATTTTAGGAATATGAGGAATTTTGCATTGTTTATTTGATTGTTCTTTATTTATGTATCTTGATTTATTTAATTTCCTGGCTATTAGAACAAAATTATGATCGGATAGTCCAGTTATTAGGTTGTATGTTTTAACTATATTGTCTGGTTTATTGGTGAATATTAAATCTATCAGAGTTTGAGACGTTTTTGTTATTCTAGCAGGCTTTTTAATCAATTGTGTCATTTGTATTGAGTTTGCAATGTCTTTTAGGTGTTTCCTCTTGCCTTTATCAAGCCAATTTATATTAAGGTCACCCATGAGCAATATTTCCTTTCGTTCATATGTTTTTAGAATTTTTGTTAAACCAGTATATAAATCACTTGTTGCATTTGGTGGTCTATATACACAAAGTACAATAAATGACATTTGAGGCGATAGTTTGATTGTAACACCAACACACTCTATAGTTTGATCTGGAATGTCTATTTGGTGACTGTCAATACTGTCTTTTACGTAAATCAAGACCCCGCCCCCTTTTCCCTTTCCTCTGTCCCGTCTATATACTTTATATCCTGGAATCATAAATGCCGATACAGGAGTTGTAGCTGTAATCCAAGTCTCAGAAAGACACAGGTAATGTAGATTTGATCCCAGCAGTAGATGTTCCAACTGTTCCGTTTTAGACATTACGCTACGTAATATGTCCTCCGAATATTCCTTTCGGCTTTATCAATGGGTTCCATAGGACCGACGCATGGTTTACTGTCTGAAATAGTTTCATCTGGCTTTGTTTTGAGACAACCGTCTGCATAGCGTTTAATTTACCACTTTTATTTGCTGGCTTAAACGCATGTAGTGACAGACGGTTACCTTGTTGCAATGTGTTGATAAACGTAGATGCGCACTGTTAGCAATGTTACCTGATATCATCTGCGCTGTATTGAAAGCATGCGGGGTGTGAATCAGAGCGGTCTCCGCCACCTGCAGTGGTTGTTGTAGATCCATCGGCCCTGGATTCACTTGAATATCCCTGCATAAAAGTAGAATAATGCAGAGAAAAGTTGTACAACCCCGGTAGATTGTTGTTGGAGCCATACTCCGTGCTCTCGACTTTTTCAATTCATACTTGCAGCCGGAGGGCGCTCTGTGCACTTTTAGTCCACAAATTACTCTAAAGAAGAATAGGCCATGTGACATTCCAGGAACTAACAGAGGCTTCCAGAGATAACCATGGCTATAACATGCAGATAGACACTTTTGAAGATAATAAATACACGATTGTGACGATGTATACATGTATTGCCTCAGAATTTGCATCTGAATAGCGCTCGCTCCGTGGGCATGGCCGCATTAGCGGATAATGAGCTGAATCACGGACGTCTGACATGGCTCTTTTTTCATACAGATTACACAGAGAATTTTTGTTTTCGATTTGACTTACATGATTTAAAACCTGACATTTCAACGTTTCATTAGACATTTTTGTGATTAGTATTCACTAAGTTACAGTTCATTTTCTGAGAACTATCAGATTGGACTTCGTTCAGAGGGAGACGACAGATCACACATCATGTTAGTTTTAGTTTAGTTTAGTGTACACAAATAAAATAAGATATTTCACAGATTAAAATGGTGTAGAACTCTTAATTGTATGTGCAACATTGACTGAGTATTTTGATTCTCTTTCACACTGGTAAGAAAAAAACAGAGGTGGTATCGCTAGCGATACCTCAGACTCCAGAGTGTTAAAAATCAATAACGTTACTCCTAGATGACTAATACATGATGATAATCTGTACAATATTGCGATCTGAGCACAGTGTTGCATATCGTTAGCTAACGTGTATATCTATAAGGTAACACCAGTCTCTGCCCTGTTCTCCACTGGTTCTCCTCACACCACAGCTCAATTTGTCTCCTCTGACCGTTGTTCTGTCCAAACCTGGCCTGTCTCTGGTCTCTTGACCACATAGCAGGCTAATTGTATGGATGTGGTCTGTTATACGAGTATGAGTAAACATTTACAATTTCCTCAGCGTCCGAACTGTCATTGCAATCCATTGTTTTCCTATTGTTTATATTGACCGCACTCCGTCTTGAGATGTTTAGAAACAATGTCCTTAAGGTCTTTCCTATGCATAATTCACTTTCCAAACAAATTTCAGATTAACCTAGGCATCGGGCTGAAAACATAAAGACCAAACATCATTAAGTTATATTGAACTTTTACCTATGCATTCATTTATACCTTAATAGGTAAGTTTGTATATTTTGCATGTATACAAACAGCACTCATTAAGTATATACAGTTATGTTAATAGAAATGAAGAAGATTTGCTCCATTTTCTCCATTGTGTGTCCATTTTGTGTCTTTTGTGGCTCCAAGCCACATGGCAAACCTGTTTGGTGAGTGTAAATTAGTTCACACCTCAGGTCTTAGGACTGAGGGACTGGGGTGAACAATGGGGAAAATGGTGATATGATTAGTCTGCTCAATGACATGCTAATGTCATCATTCTTCCCTTGCACAAATGGTCAGGGTGATTGTCTTTGCAGGCTTATCTGCTAGCCTATCTATTTCCTTGTTTGCTTCTCTTGGAGGTGTCATCATGGTAGATGAGGTGATGAGGGGAGTCTGCCCTCATGTCTGCCTGCTGATCACTACAGTGGGGGGAACCTGTTTGAAGTTATAATCGGAACGGAACAGTGGTGTTTTGCCCCACAACTATGCCGTCTCACAGTCACCCAGTTGCCCTGCTGCAGGGGCTCTACAGCCGAAACCGAACAATGTACGGGTTTTACTAAGCTAGTTGCGTCCAAAACAATATCTAGAGCCCTTGCATTCTTACTATCCTCGATTAAAGTTTGGATGCGTGTCTCTAATTCTGAAATCTTCTCTGTCAGCCTATTTTCCTCATTTATGACATGTGAATCCCTCGTTGCTGACAGAGAGAGCTATGCTAAACATGTGACAGGCAATGCAAGTAACAACAACAGTGGAAGATGACAGAGATTCAAAACAGAGCTATTTGGAGCTACAGACGCAAACCACCTACACACTTGTCTTGTTTCTAGAAAACCAGAAGATCTTGATTAGCTGGTTCTGGTCTATTTATTTGGGGTTAGAGCTGGGCAGTGGCTCTCCAAGTAGCAGGATTGGGCAACCCTGCTCTATGGTAACCAACAGTAGAAAGGCCCACTAACAAATTCATTGTATCACCGTACAAGCGACTACCAGCGACAAAGTTGCTACCTGTGTGAATAAAGCTTAAGATGAATATCGACCTATAAAGACTGGATTGGTGCCAGGGCTATGCGATTAATCGTAATTGATTTTTCAATTTCAATTTTGGCTTCCTATGATTATGAAAACAAGATATTCGAGGTAAAATTATTATTGTGCCACTGCCGCATTCCGTCCAGTGCACCTTCCTTTCCTTCGGTGATGCGCTTTCATTCATCCCTAAAAGCCCAAACGTAAAGGGATAGTTAACCTAAAAACTATACGTTTCAAACCTGTATACATTTCTTTGGTCTGTACACAAAGGAAAATATTTGGAAGAATGTTTGTAACCAAGCAGATATCGCAGTATTTCTTTTCCTACTATGGTAGTCAGTGGTGTAAAATGCAGTCTACTGTTGCTAAACTGCGTGACGCGTTTGACAGTTTTAAACAGTGTTATTAAAAGCGCATCAAGCTGCAAAAGAGACACTGCTCCCCAGGCGGCTTTCTGTGGGTGCACGCAGAGTCAGAGCCGAATGTGGATAACTTTGAGTATTACAAATTGCAAACTTTGTGTCTTCTTCATTCACAGTGAAGAACTTCCAAGCCATGTTTACATGCGACTGTGAGTGTGAATATGGCTGTGCCATTATTGCCTGCACTGCTGGCATCAAAATGGACTGGTTCGGAATCTGAAAGACATGAGACTGACCAACCGGTCACTGGTCCGGGCCGTTCGTGCGGAAAATCGGCTGATTCCGGTCTCTGGCTGGTTGATCGGTGCATCTCTAGTTATAAGGGTTTTGGGTTTCTTACGATATTCTTAGCACCAAATTACAGACCCTCTAAAAGGATATAAACTTAGCATGTAGTACAATGCACACTGAGCTGCCTATTGCGGCATCAGCCCACTTTTTTTGCGATGTGGTTTCTTGGCCACCACAGAGTATGCATTAAAGCAGACCTAAGGCCTTGAAATATGACGTACTGCCCTAATGAAAGATACATTTTGAACACTTATTTTTTAGTACCAGTCTTTTTTATAGACCATTGAACTTAGAAAATAGGACAATGCACACAGCCGTATTGTGCCATAAGCCCATTTTGTGTCATGGTTTCTTCGCCTCCACAGAGGATATGTTAAATTGGACATTAGGCCTTGATATTAGAGGTACTACCCTAAAGAAAACCAAATTTTGAGCAAATGATCTGTATTAATTCATGTGGATCTATGCTCTCGTTTTGTTTATATGGCAGTGACACAGAAAGAAAATAGGTTATAGTGAGGGCTTGACATTAACACCCGCCAAATGCGGGTAGATTTCAGCTGTGGCAGGTAAGACAGCCACCCCCACTAGCCACTTTGGCGGGTTGAATATAATTTCAGCCTACAGCCTATTCAAAGGTAGCCAAGCTCGTCGTAGCACAAAATTACAATCCGATCACAATTCGTTATCGATTAACTTGCAGTTAGTGAAGGGGGGTTAGGCGGAATCGTGCGCATGATCAGATCTCCTTGCACCTGAATAGTCAAATACATGCACACACAGATGTCAAAATTTCCATCGTGTGGAGTATCTCGCATGAATACAGTCGGTTATGGCTTAAGTGGACGTAAACAGGTGGGTAAAAACTTGATATGTGTCAGTATATTACGTCCATGCATTCAGCAGCCCAATTAAATATCTGTCATTAATGTTAATCAAACAACAAAAGATGTTAAATAAATGTATACGTGTTAAATAAACCTCCTGTATCTGAAAAAAAGAGTTTTGGCTATTTAATTTACAATTGTATTTGTAATTTGCTTCTTTGTTCTTTTTATATTTATTTATAACAAAAATAGCTTATAAAAATATCAAATTTATCATATTATGGTCATATTACCCACCCCTTGCCCACCTGTACATACCAGCTGATATACCATAGGCCTAGTCTTGATTTGTGTGGTCAATCTGCATTTGAAAGTTTGAAAGGGTTTTAAATCTAACTAATCAAGTAAAATGACTCAAAATCAAGTAATTTAGCATGCCAAAGTCAAATTTAATCATATAAAATGTAATTTCCCAACAGCAAAATTGTGGCTAGTGAAAATGCTGAGTGGCTAGTAACTTTTGAAAAAAGTTAATGTCAAGCCCTGGTTATAGTATATATAAAACTAGAAATTGTAATGCGTAAGCACGTAAAAACAATTCCCTTGCACATGTGAATAGTTTCTTGAGGGCATGAAAAAGTGTCTCATGTGCATGCAAAAGTCTGTGTATATATATTTTTTTTAATTCTCTGTGTGTTGTCCCTTCGAGAAAATCAATGAAAAAAATGAATATGAAAATAAAAATATTTACAGATGACAACTATATACCAAATAAAGCTAAAAAATAATGCTGTATGAACCATTTATGTTAAATATGGTCTAAAATTTTTTGGAAGGTTTGTAAATTTGAGACTGGAAAAGTATTTTGAATTTTGAATTGGAAAATGTGTAGGAACCCTGTAAGTAAACGCACACAGTTGAGAATGAAAACGTGTGTACCGCTGGGCTGCTCCTGACTAAAGATTTTTCTAGTCAACGATTAGTTGTTCATTTAAGCCATTAGTCGACTAATAGCATGTTTATATTAATTTAATTACTTAAATACATACTGAGAGGAATACTAAACCATAATGAGCATTTAAAGTGCCCCTATTATGCCTTTTTTAAGGTTACTAATATTGGACCTACATCTGAATAGCAGAACGACAGAAACGTGAGTTAGCCGGTTAGCAGGAGACAGACTGGTGTATGTTACACAACATAACATACAAAACTACGAATTTTGAACGATCGCTAGAAAATATAAACATCAATTATTAATCATACTTACAGGTTGAGATTCAGAGGAGCCAGCTGGTCCAAATAAACTGGTCATTGATCCATATTTTTTAGTCCAAGCGTTAAACTCCCCGAGGTTTGAGAAGCAGTCGTCAGTAAAATGGGAACACAACAAAAGATTGTACTGCTGTGGTATTGTTGAAAAAATGAATTTTCCCTGGCGTCTGCACGTGCAAAAAAGTGGACAGGCAATATGCTAATGTTTCGTTGTGACATCACAACGAAACGGCTGGGGATTTGTTTTACATACGACTCGTTTAATTGACTCAGAGTGGACTCTTACTTTTGAGAGAAAATAACATTATATATGGTGCACTTTCAGATTTAAAACTTTGCAGGATGTTTTCATTCACTTAGAGCTATGTTACACACTACATGAAAGGTAATTTTCAAAAATCTATAATAGGGGCACTTTAATATAAAAAGCTTGCCATAAAGCACTGGTTGAGATTACAGGTTGAGATTCAGAGGAGCCAGCTGGTCCAAATAAACTGGTCATTGATCCATATTTTTTAGACCAAGCGTTTTGTAAATCCTGCGTTAAACTCCCCGAGGTTTGAGAAGCAGTCGTCAGTAAAATGACGGGAACACAACAAAAGATTGTGCTGCTGTGGTATTGTTGAAAAAATTAATTTTCCCTGGCATCTGCACGCACAAAAAGTGGACAGGCAATATGCTAATGTTTCGTTGTGACGTCACAACGAAACGGCTGGGGATTCGTTTTACAAACGACTCGTTTAATTGACTCAGAGTGGACTCTTACTTTTGAGAGAAAATAACTATATATGGTGCACTTTCAGATTTAAAACTTTGCAGGATGTTTTCATTCACTTAGAGCTATGTTACACACTACATGAAAGGTAATTTTCAAAAATCTATAATAGGGGCACTGTGAGGCAATTAACCTATATACTGAGTTTCGATTAAATTTCTGTGATGCGCTCCAGTTCAGGGAGACCGAGACAGCATAAAGCGCGTCCTGTTTGTTTTCTTTATTTTAAAAAGGCACAACGTTTTGTTGTTATTGTGAGTTTATCTGTATGACCAAAAATGGAGTATTTTAAGTTGTTTCCACTGTTATCAGAAAAAACTGCTAATGATCGCACTGACGCCACCATGTCTTGCAGTAAGCATGCTATACTCTAACTTCCACACTCCGTACAGATACTTGGATATGCATGGATAATAAGAGCGCACATTTATCTAGGTTAATGTTAGAGCAAGCAGTGAAGCTACTATATATTTGAGGCTACTACATATTTGAGGTCGATGGATGATAGGCGAACGTTTGGATTTCCTGCCCAACATACTGTAATTACCACAAAGACCTGTCATTAACAATCTGTCCCTCGCGGTCTGCGTGACTTCGCCACAAGGTTTTATTTTCTGCGACTAACCAACTGAAATTTTGGTTTAAGCCTCTTCTATTCGACTAACAATTATTAGACTATTAGGGGGCAGCTCTAGTGTAACAGTATATTGGATCCGAGCATTAGCTCTTAAAGTGACAGCAGCCTAATATACCTGCTGCAGTCTGTCATTAATGATAATCAAACAACAAATGACAGGAAAATCACTCGCTGATCTTGCCTCAATAACTTAAGTAGCTTTAATAAGGATTAACCTATATTTAACGTGAACAGTAAGACTATGTAGTCATTTACATTCGATTATTAAATTTTTTTTGTAGGCTATTACTTATTTGAATACCACTGTTAGTACATCTTCTTGAAAAACTTAAAACACTGTTTTTCATTTGTATTTTCACTCTGTTGTATTTATTTGTCTGTTTCGTTTGTAATTACTTACTTTGTTCTTATTGTATTGTTGTTTACTTGTTTTATGTAATTGTTTTAAGGAACTTTTTCTTACATTAGTTTACCTAGTATTAGTTTTTGCTGAAGTATCAATAATTGTGAAATTTCACTATTTAAAATTACACATATTGTGAAATAATGTGATTTGATTTTTTTTGCCATAATCAAGCAGCCCTAATTGGTGCATCCCAGCTTTAAATGCTTTGTTATTCTTAATTCTGCTGTGATCATCATCTTTTACAGAAACGCTCCAAGCAGAGGAAAATGCAGCAGAAGGCTTTACGTAAGCGCCAGCTGAAGGAGCAGAGACAGGCTCGCAAAGAGAGATTGAGTGGTCTCTTCCTGAATGAGGAGGTCCTTTCACTTAAAGTCACAGAGGAGGAAGACCATTGTGATGATGTTGATGTATTGATGTGACGAGAGTGAATTATTCAGTGTTCCTTCTAAGCCTCTTCCATGCAGCATTAATTACTCTGTTCTAGACATCTCTCGGCAATCAGGGGCCTGATGTATAAATGTTGCGTTTGTGCAAAAAAGGCATTGAAATACGCAATTTTCCCCGCACACATCAGGATTTATAAAAATAAACTTAGCGTAAATATGTGTGCACCGTCCGCACACTCTAGACCGTGCGTACGCACTCTTTTACTGGAGTGAGCGAAGTAATGAAGTAAATAGAATGATTTTAAACTCTGTTTTCATTTTGCTACACATTTAGATTAAATATTTCACTCTCATTAATGGAGTTGAAGGCACAGTATGTAAGTTTCGCTGCTAAAGGTCGTTTTTTCAAAACAATAATAAAGGCGTGAATTCATGGTAGTCATATTCACCTCCACAGCCAATGGAAAGCAATCCAATGAGACTCGGGCAGAAATCATGCTCATGGGTGAGCTAATGTATTAAAGTTTTATTAACGTTATTGTGGTATGAAGCGGGGCGGGGCCAAGAGCCTGGGACAGTTTACGTTGCTGTTTTTATAATGCTTATATGTTGCAGTCAGCTGCTGCTGCTCCTTATGTTTTCTTGTTTATTTTACAATTAAAGTTATGTTTAGCGTCCGCCTCCTTCCCTGAACTTTGTTACAGTTACATTTGATCACTTAAATTCACATTATTTTATTTCATTCTAATAAAACAGCTGCAAGTGCTGAATTACTACTCATACAGGTCACTTTATCTGACAAATTAAAATTGTGGGTTAAAGCAGCTTTGTTTTACTTGGTCAAAACAATCATACTAAAATACTTCGAGTTTGTTGAAAGTCGTTTCAACATTACTTTGTGCGTTAAGCTCCGTTGCTGGTATGAGATACTTGTTGCACACTTCAGTAAGCTAGATCGATATGAGAATATATTAATAAAAACTGGATGACTTGTGTTTCTAAATGGCATGCAATTAATTTTAAAATATATTGTATGGTGGAGAAAATGCTGTATTACTGTCACTACAAATAAAGCTCTTTCTGATTATGTTAGCATAATCAGATAATCAAAATAGTGCTGTCTCTGAGGCATGGTACAAACATGTTACTCACGGTAAATCAAGAAAACGAGATTCAAATAAAGCCCTATTCGGACAGTAAGTGTTTCTCATAGGGATGTAAGGTATTTTCAACATTTACAGGGGCTGGTCAGTGATTTTATTACTGTCCGAATCCAGAATGTCAGTGTTTTTCTTCCACCACCCACATAAAAATCCCCGGCCAAATTACCTTCTGTTTTTCGACAAATGCCAAGGTCGTGTGATAATTTAATTGCATCCGAATCCACATCTCTCTAATTTACAAGAGGAGATCAATTCAAAGTTCACAGTTTAAATGGTTTTTGCACTGTGAAACACCGTACAATAACTGTTGTGCTTCACTGTAATTTGCATGCATTTTAAATATGTACACTTTTATTACTGAAATGCTGGGAAGTATTTACAAGAACTACAGGTCCTTCTCAAAAAATGTGCATATTGTGATAAAAGTTCATTATTTTCCATAATGTAATGATAAAAATTAAACTTTCGTATATTTTAGATTCATTGCACACCAACTGAAATATTTCAGGTCTTTTATTGTTTTAATACTGATGATTTTGGCATACAGCTCATGAAAACCCAAAATTCCTATCTCAAAAAATTAGCATATTTCATCCGACCAATAAAAGAAAAGTGTTTTTAATACAAAAAAAGTCAACCTTCAAATAATTATGTTCAGTTATGCACTCAATACTTGGTCGGGAATCCTTTTGCAGAAATGACTGCTTCAATGCGGCGTGGCATGGAGGCAATCAGCCTGTGGCACTGCTGAGGTGTTATGGAGGCCCAGGATGCTTCGATAGCGGCCTTAAGCTCATCCAGAGTGTTGGGTCTTGCGTCTCTCAACTTTCTCTTCACAATATCCCACAGATTCTCTATGGGGTTCAGGTCAGGAGAGTTGGCAGGCCAATTGAGCACAGTAATACCATGGTCAGTAAACCATTTACCAGTGGTTTTGGCACTGTGAGCAGGTGCCAGGTCGTGCTGAAAAACGAAATCTTCATCTCCATAAAGCTTTTCAGCAGATGGAAGCATGAAGTGCTCCAAAATCTCCTGATAGCTAGCTGCATTGACCCTGCCCTTGATAAAACACAGTGGACCAACACCAGCAGCTGACATGGCACCCCAGACCATCACTGACTGTGGGAACTTGACACTGGACTTCAGGCATTTTGGCATTTCCTTCTCCCCAGTCTTCCTCCAGACTCTGGCACCTTGATTTCCGAATGACTTTGGACCACTGAGCAACAGTCCAGTGCTGCTTCTCTGTAGCCCAGGTCAGGCGCTTCTGCCGCTGTTTCTGGTTCAAAAGTGGCTTGACCTGGGGAATGCGGCACCTGTAGCCCATTTCCTGCACACGCCTGTGCACGGTGGCTCTGGATGTTTCTACTCCAGACTCAGTCCACTGCTTCCGCAGGTCCCCCAAGGTCTGGAATCGGTCCTTCTCCACAATCTTCCTCAGGGTCCGGTCACCTCTTCTCGTTGTGCAGCGTTTTTTGCCACACTTTTTCCTTCCCACAGACTTCCCACTGAGGTGCCTTGATACAGCACTCTGGGAACAGCCTATTCGTTCAGAAATTTCTTTCTGTGTCTTACCCTCTCGCTTGAGGGTGTCAATGATGGCCTTCTGGACAGCAGTCAGGTCGGCAGTCTTACCCATGATTGCGGTTTTGAGTAATGAACCAGGCTGGGAGTTTTTAAAAGCCTCAGGAATCTCTTTGCAGGTGTTTAGAGTTAATTAGTTGATTCAGATGATTAGGTTAATAGCTCGTTTAGAGAACCTTTTCATGATATGCAAATTTTTTGAGATAGGAATTTTGGGTTTTCATGAGCTGTATGCCAAAATCATCAGTATTAAAACAATAAAAGACCTGAAATATTTCAGTTGGTGTGCAATGAATCTAAAATATATGAAAGTTTAATTTTTATCATTACATTATGGAAAATAATGAACTTTTATCACAATATGCTAATTTTTTTAGAAGGACCTGTATTTCATCACCGCTCCACCTCAGCAAAAGGAGAAAGAGGAAAAAAACACATAAACATTTGAAATGTGCCGTTACAGCAATACTGTTTTAAAATGTATAATATACAAATACATTAAAATATAAACCAAGCAGCTTTGTTTACCTCATGTAAATAAGGGGCTGTGTTAACTTATTTCTGCTAATTTTCATATTTTTAAAATGACATCCATCGTTTTGAGATAAAACGCAAGACAGAAAACCATTTCAACTATAGTGTGTCTATCTTCCTGTTTTTATAAATAATCACACAATAAATATGATATTTTCCTATTAAGTTAAATATGAATTTATTTGTAGTATTCCAAGCATATGATATTTTATTAACAGCAGACAATCACGCGGCCACGTGAGCAGCGTGTTCCTGGGTTCGTAGGATCACTAAACTCACTCCTCCACCGTGAATAAATCGGCATCTGAATGCATGAGTTGTATCACTGAGGTGCCATGCAGATTTATTTTTACAGACACCCATGTGAGAAGACTGCCCGTCCGAATAGGGCTTAAGGGTGTACTCGCACACGGCACGGTTGCCTTGAACTGAGCCTGAAATTTTTGCATGCGTTTTTTCGTATTCGGGATCCTAAAAATTCGTCACGCACAGAGACCTTGCACAATGAGTCTGATGCGTATTAATGAATCCGTTGCAAAAAAAAAACGCAAAACTATAAAAAAATGAAGTCTTCAAGCAGTGAGCACGATTTAGTTGTCCTCTCTCTTCCTTATAAAGAGAAAAAGAAAGAGGAAATATTAGGTCCATTCAATCCCGAGATAGAGAGAAAGAAGAGTTCACCTCATCAAGGAGCTGCGTGATTATCCCGAGCGTTTCAAAGTTTACTTCAGGATGTCAGTGGCTCAGTTTGATGCTTTGGTACTGGCACAATCTGACTTAATATTCTGTCTCTTTGTATTCCGCACGTTGTTTGTCATACAGTGCTACTGCTTTGTGCTGTAGACGACGTGGATCAACTTGTCAGATGGCATTCTGGATTTTGGCGTTCGCGTACGGTGGCTCTGAATTGTCAAAACGTCTCTCAAAATGTGTGCCACGGATGCGAAAAACGCAGAAAATCAAATTTTTTGGTCCGATTTTTTTTTTAAGACGGACGAAAGTTCAGGAGGCAGTGTGATTGACATAACGTGAGGTCGAATTTATTTTTTAACGTGCGAAAATTTCGCATGCGAATTAAGGCAAAGGCCTTAAGACTACCCGTGTTGAACTATATGACAAACATTACTTTTCTGTCGATAAAGGTATCCAAACAGTTGCTCACCTGTCTTATAAAATGCATAATATATTAAAGCATCTTTGATGTTTCCATGGTTTCTACGGAAGTAAAACTGGAAATCAAGGGTAGCGCGGATATGACGCCATTGACGGGCGACGCAATGACACGAGCCATTACACTGGTTAAAATCACTGATTTCTCTGGATTTAAATGTTGGAAACATTTGGTATAATGCATGTACACAAGTCAACAAAATATCTAACATTGTTTTAGCGGTTTTTGGATTTTTTATTCCAAAAATCTTACATATTGTGCCTTTAAGAACAAATTACTTTGTCATTATCCAGAAGTTAAACAAAAATTACATGAATTTAGAAATATTTTAGAAAAAATTGGATGCTCTGCTTTTCCTGTGGCATGCTACGTTTTCATGTTTTAGTGACAGCGAAGAGTGCCAGGTGCATGATTCCTCTTTAAACTAAATTCCAGAGCTAATGTTCTAAGAAAATATTTCTCGCGAGAACAATAATCAATGATGCGCTCTTTCGTTCAGTGGTAGAACGGTCCATTGGCCGGTTTAAGTAGGTCCGATGATAATACTGTACAACCGCATGGAGGTGTGATGTTGATATCGTGTGCAGGCAGACAATATCCTAATGATAACTCTTTCTGTGATCTTCCCAACATTATGAAAAATACAATTGTATTTGAAGGATAGAATTTGGGAAAATAGGAAATGGTAAGATTTGCATGTCAATGACTTGCAGAGTCAGACAATTATATTTACACTGCAAAAAATAAGGCCAATCAGTTTCCATTAGAAATATAAAACATTCTAAAATATATATTTACCTTATAGGCAAAATTGCATTCATTTTATTTGTTTAAAACAATTAAAAATACTATTTGGCCAGTGGAAAAGAATGAGAATAACTGTTCTCTGAAAATCTTCTCTGAAAAGTAGGCCCTATTTTATAAAATCTTTCTTTTACGGATATGTTGATATATTTGTTCTAAAACGAGACAAGGATACTAAATGATTTTTAGCAATATAATGTGACTGCACAAATGGCATTTATAGTCTCTCATATAGTCTCTCATATTTTCCTTATGTCTTGTACCGTTAAAGGCATCATGTGGTTGGGAATATGCATATGGAAATATGTAGATGACGTTATGCATAATAAAACAAGCCATTGTAAGCTCCATATGGTTATTTCAGGAAGAAACGGGGTGGAGATGCATGTACACACAATCTTCTGCTGACTGGGTTTTATAAAGGGAATTTTGCGCAGGTTCTGGCAAAATCTAGCTTTTGTGCGCACACTTTTAGGAGTAAATCTACGTAAAGTTTTATACATGAGGCCCCAGATCTTTAGTTGTAATAATAAAGTCTCTCTGAAGTTAAGCTAATGGTAAATATTGTCTGACCAACATTTCCAGTGACCATTTATCATCTCTGTAAATGTAAATGAATGTACATCTCATCAGTTGTCTGAAGTAACATCATAGGTGCACATACCTACACATGAAATCGTTTGCAAGAAGAGTTGTGCATGCAGTCAACAGACCTATAAAAGACTGCTGCCTCCAAAGTTTTTTGTACTTTATACATGTTAGTAGACAGTACCAGTGGCAGTGAAGTTTCATGATCCTTGGTACCACAGCAAAAATGTATGTGCTATTGAACACACTTGGGAAAATAAAAATAAATGATTAAGCAATTGCATCTGTTACCAAGTTTAATCTGTACTTGGTACAGTTTTAGTCAGAACCACATAATATAAATGATAGGGTTTTTTTTTATGGTTTGCCACACTTGTTGTGATGAACATGAATCTTCAGAGTCTAATATGGAGAGCATTGAAAAAAATATATACAGTACTGTGCAAAAGTCTTAAGCCACCATTATATTGTTGTTTTGGCAATGGTCTCTTTATTAGAATATAACCAGAAAATACAGGAAATTTGTATGCAGAATTAAAAACAGAACAATTCAGGGAAAAAATTACTCTCTTAAACCTAAATGGAATGGAAAAGTACTGCAAGGCAAAGAAAACTTTCAAAATCTGATGAGAAGTTTCTCAGGTTTTCTTCTTTGAGAGACTGGAAGAAGTCCAGGAGGTCACACTAAATACAGATTTTTGCTTAAAGAAGCATATTATATATATATATATATATATATCAGTAGCGTGCGGTCCATATAAGCTGTGAATGCTCTGCATACCCAAGCCATTCGGCAACTAATATTAACATTATAAATTACTATTAAATCCCTTGTTTGATGTGTACCATAAAGCCTACATGATTGGTAATGCGTATGTAACTGTCCGTAATTTATTTATTTGCCAAACTACAGTATTTTCCTTAAATCTGCCAGTTATGGAGACTTCCGGGTAAGCTGATCTACAGCAGCTTTTGCGCCTTCACGCTTTTGTTATGGAGCGTCATCACTGTCGCGCGTTCTCATTGGTTTGCTGGTCTATGCGAGTGTACATGGGCGGATAAGCTATGAGCAGATAGCTCACCCAAGAGGAAAAATGAGCTGCTGCCAGATCTCGATCACCGAAAATCACATTGTATTTGATACTAATCTAACTAGACTTAGCCAAATCGGGAAACAAGTCATAACTAAAACTATTTTCATTGTATTTCATTTTCTCCATAGAGAATTTTTTTAAGAAAACTTCTACAGTCCTACTGTAACTAGGCCTATCAGAGTATGTTAATCGATAGTCTGTGCGTTTGCTAAAAGTCAGTTTGCACAATTTCAACATTTTTTAAAGAATAATATTTTTATTTATTATAGCCTCCTTATATTTATTATAATTACATTTTATTTTTTATTTATAATAGGCTGCTAATACTAATTATGTTATACTTATTTTTAATTATTAGTAAAAAAAAATACTTATGGCATACTTTTAAATTGACGCCATGGTGTTTATTTGTCGTGTCTGATTTAGATCTGTGTCATAAACTGATTCGTTTCATGGTGAATTATATTGTTTGTGTGACACTAGCGGCACCTAGCGGATTACAAAAATACAGCATATTTTGCAAACGCACCTTTCGCATGTTGCGCCTCCGTCGACTCAAACATCACAGAAGCTCTTACAGGTGTTTGTGAAGGCACGTCTCAACAGGTAAATGTAGGCTACTCTCAGTAAAAGGTCCAACATATTAGAAATACTTTTCGCTGTGATGCTATTTGTCATGAAGCCTAGGCTACATTAAGCGATGTTAAAAGCTTTTTCTTTATAACGGTTTCCTGGGAGGAAAACACAACGTGTAGGCTAATTAAACGAATTGCGTTCATATTCTGGGCTCATCTCCTTTGCTGTACACAGTATACTTTATTAGTATGGTGTTTACTGAGTTTGGTCTGTTAATATCACTGCCTTAGTACGTTACATTAAGCGTTTTAGAATGTCCATTCAATGTAAAATCCATTCAATTCTGCATCGGCCACATTTTTTCATGACTCACCACCCAGCATACCCGGTTAAAAAAGTCACCGCTCGCCACTGATATATTATATATATATATATATGTGACGAGCAGGGCGGGCGAGAGCCGTGAGGGACCCGAGGCTGGTGCGCCTCACAGGTGACGATCATTAACACTCGCGTCACCGGCCTCGCGCCGTTCCCTCACGGCTCTCGCCCGCCCTGCTCGTCACAATATATATATATATATCTTGTGCCTCAATTAAAAAAAGTTACACATAGGCCCATAGTGAAAATGTCCTTCTCAAATAAACTGTCATAAAAATTGAAGCTTGGGAGCACAGACTTAAGTTTGGTCTCATTTTAAAGAAGACCCTTGGCAGATTATTGCTGAAGAAAATTTTAAAAAGTGAAACTAAAAAAAGTTATAAAGGTTTAAGTTTATGAAAATTGTTTATGAACATTATTTTATATAAAATATATATTTTATGAAACATGTTGAACTCTAAAACTGCAAAAAAAAATCAAAGCCATAAATCTATACAAGTTGTGTTCCAAATTTGAGGTTGATATCTCAAAAAATTTGCTTTCAGTAAGATTTTGTTTGGGTGCAGTACCAAATTTTCCCCATTAGATGCCAGCAAATCTCCGCTGGTACACACAGTGGTTGGATCTGTGATTTGCTGTAGAGTTTTTCTCTCTCAAATATTGCACACACACACACACACACAATTTTTTATAACACATACAGACCACACTCTGACATCCATACCAAAACACCCACACAATTATTGCTGCATAATTTTTCCAATTGGCTCTATAATATGCATAAGCAGAAATCAGGAATAAAGCGAGTATTTGCTTTATGGGCCAAACTTGGCACCATCTGCTAAAAAATAGTAAAAATTTTAATTTTGAAGCCTTGCAAACAGAATGAAAGCCTATTAACAAAGATTGCAACATTTTATAGTTAAATGGCCCCTGGATTAAAAAATGCAGTTTTAATGGGTTTCAATGGGGACATTTTTGTCCTTAAGGCCATGAGGGGCAGTGTTGCCAACTGCTTTCAGTTAAAAGTAGCTAAAACTGGTAGCTAAATGTCACAAGATCATAGACATCATAATGGCAAATTCATTGATCTATATAAACATGAATATAGATCAGTGGGCAAAATAAGAATGTAGACAATCTGTCCAATAAGTTGCTAGATCTGTCCCTAAAATTTTGAAAAAAGTCTCAAAAGGGACAGGGAAGTCACTTAATATAGTGACAAAAAAAAAAAAAAA
>RJVU01021699.1:6191-19870 GCA_003731715.1 Anabarilius grahami | reverse complement strand
TGACTCTTGCCCAGAAGATAAAACATATAGACATCTTTTTTTTTGTAATGGCGCAGTTAAATGTGCATTGTACCATACAAATTCAAATTCTTAAATGGTGTTTAAAAACAAAAGGACAATGATGAATATTTGAAATATTTGAAAATCAATGACATCTTCACTGATCATTTTTTCATATGTACATAATTTATTGTGTAATTACTGTTTGTAGAAGTACATACAATATGAACTCAGGCATAGAGGGAACACTGACAAATTAAGTCATTGCCTTCATTTTGCATCTACTTTAAATTTGTTTGAAAGGTCATACAATTATGTTTTGGAACTCTTTGACATTTTAAATTTCACATGAAAAACTAATAGAACACACTAACTTTAAACATGTTTGTTGACTTAATATTTTTGAAAATATTACTTGTGCTTTCTTAGCAAAGGTGAAAAAAAGTAATATTTCATCATTTTTATTGTGATTTATATTTATGTAATCTGGAAGTGAAGGGACTACTGTTTAGTGTAAAAAAATACACACATTCAGTTGTCTTACATCTTGTAATTTTAGGTTAGAATTTATTTACAAAACTTTTTTAAAACCTTAAATACAGTATGTGTTATTTAAGCATATAATTTAAGCTTCTTTTATTGCAAATGTGCAGAAAACAACATTGTGCAAAAAGTTTGTCTAAAGTATTTTCCATTTGATCTCTCTAAACATAAATGAGCAGATATTCAAACAATGGGATGATTCCCAAAATTTTAGAGAAAATACATTTTGTTATTTGTTACACTATTTGTAAGATTAGTACTTAGATATTCTGATCCAGACATACAAATGTATAAGGTCAAGTTAGTATGATTTAACTGCTTTGCTGAAATGTCTGAATATTCATAATTCCATCAAATAAAATTAAAGTATGACATGATTGAGGTGTGAAATATATTGTATATCGTGCTGTAGCTTTTGTGTCAATTATATATTGTCTTGACATGGCTTGCTTAGTTGGGGACACTTGACATTTGACTTGACATTTGATATTCAACAGTATTCTTGACATTTAATCAACAGTGCTTCTGATCTGCCTGCATTGACACTATTCTTTAAGAGCTGCTGTGCAGCCAAAATTATGTACCAGTTATCAATGTAAAGCTGCTTTGACACAATCTACATTGTAAAAAGTGCTATATAAATAAAGGTGACTTGACTTGACTTGACATGAAATACTCTCAGCATTTAAATCCATCTTTACAGTAAGTGTATTGTCTTGACAGCCATGTAAGTAATTGTGTGCTCAAACATTTAACATTATAAATGAGAATTAAACCGTTTAGACAATTATTGCTCTGTATAAATATATATACATTGCATCTGGAAAGTATTCACAGCACTTCACTTTTTCCACATTTTGTTATGTTACAGCCTTATTCCAAAAGGGATTAAATTCTTTTTTCTTTTCTTTTTTCAAAATTCTACACACAATACCCCATAATGACAACATGAAAAAAGTTTGTTTGAAATCTTTGCAAATTTATTTAAAAAAAAATCGAGAAAAAAAAAATCACTTGTACATAAGTATTCACTGCCTTTGCTCAATACTTTGTTGAAGCACCTTTGGCACCAATTACAGCCTCATGTCTTTTTGAGTATTATGCTACAAGCTTGGCACACCTATTTTTGGGCAGTTTCCCCCACTCTTCTTTGCAGGACCTCTCAAGCTCCATCAGGTTGGATGGGGAGAGTCAGTGCACAGCCATTTTCAGATCTCTCCAGAGATCTTCAATCGGGTTCAAGTCTGGGCTCTGGCTGGGCCACTCAAGGACATTCACAGAGTTGTCCCGTAGTCACTCCTTTGTTATATTGGCTGTGTGCTTAGGGTCGTTGTGCTGTTGAAAGATGAACCTTCGCCCCAGTCTGAGGTCCAGAGCGCTCTGGAGCAGGGTTTCATCAAGGATGTCTCTGTACATTGCTGCATTCATCTTTCCCTCGATCCTGACTAGTCTCCCAGTTCCTGCCGCTGAAAAACATCCCCACAGCAAGATGCTGCCACCACCATGCTTCACTGTAGGGATGGTATTGGCCAGATGCCTGGTTTCCTCCAGACATGACTCTTGCTATTCAGGCCAAAGAGTTCAGTCTTTGTTTCATCAAACCAGAGAATTTTGTTTCTCATGGTCTGAGAGTCCTCTAGGCAGGCTGTCATATGCCTTTTTACTGAGGAGTGGCTTCTGTCTGGCCACTCTACCATACAGGCCTGATTGGTGGAGCGCAGAGATGGTTATTCTTCTGAAAAGGTTCTCCTCTCTCCACAGAGAAATGCTGGAGCTCTGTCAGAGTAACCATCGGGTTCTTGGCGGCCCGCTCTAGGAAGTCTTGGTGGTTCCAAAGTTCTTCCATTTAAGGATGATGGAGGCCACTGTGCTCATTGGGACCTTCAATGCTGCAGAAATTTTTCTGTACCCTTCCCCAAATTTGTGCCTTGATACAATCCTCTCTCGGAGGTCTACAGACAATTACTTGGACTTCATGGCTTGGTTTGTGCTCTGACATGTACTGTTAACTGTGGGACCTTATATAGACAGGTGTGTGCCTTTCTAAATCATGTACAATCAACTTTTTGGAATTGTGGGATATCAAAGGCAGTGAAGGATACATCTATGCTGGCTTCAAAAATCGATCAGATGAAGGTATCTCAGGAAACAGGAAGTGAAGCTAACATTGGATTCGGATGTGCCTTGATGCCTTCCTACCTTGAAATGTGTCCTCCAAAGACAGCATTTTCCAGTTTTCGGACGCAGCCAGGATGTACCTGAGCTCAATTTTGAGTGTCATGGCAATGGCTGTGAATATTTATTTTTAATAAATTTGCAAAGATTTCAAACAAACTTCTTTCATGTTGTCATTATGGGGTATTGTTTGTAGAATTTTGAGGAAAATAATAAATTTAATCCCTTTTGGAATAAGGCTGTAACATTAAAAAAATGTGGAAAAAGTGAAGCGCTGTGAATACTTTCTGGATGCACTGTAAATATTTATTTAGTCCTTTGAAATGACTTTTCGGCTAATGTGAAGGCTATTGGTTAATGTTAACAAATAGTAAAATAACCATTTAAGAATTATTCCTACAATGGAAGGTAATGCAGCCTTTTAAAATGATTTGCCAATACACAGTAATTAAATGCTGAATAATATTATTGTAATAAAGGTTATTCCAGTAATAGGAAGTAACAATAGATAAAAAATTTTTAAAAAGCATCAACATTTGGTGATGCTCTTATTAAAGGTGAACGTGACATTTATAGCCACCTCAGAAATTGGCGCCGATCTAATCGATCAACTGGGGATTGTGTTGACTAGGGATGTAGGCATGAATGTGAATAATTTTATTTGGCCTTCATTTTTCATTCATGCAAATGAAAGAGTGTATTTATTTGATTTGCACAAGTGGGAGGGCCTGATTAGTTAGCCTGCAATGTCATTGCTGCTGTTCCTTGATCTCGTTGTTTGGGGTAGACCAGCCAATAGATCTTTTGTCAATATATCTCATCACTTTTGTCACACACAAAAATCGTGGGGGGGAAAAAACTCCAAATGGACACACTTAAAAGACCGGCATGAAGTATAAATTACATAATCTTATCTGATTATAATGTCATGCTCTGCTGACATTATAATCAAAATGTCAAAATCGTAATGGCCTTAACTGAGTGCTTCCTTTTTTTTTAAATTTTTTTTTAAATTGATTTATTTTTTGCTGTTATTGCAATCCGAAAGAGAGAGTTCAGCAGAATACAAATGTTTGTCTTAAAGAGACACACCATGTCTTCTAGTTTGCTATTTTTTGCATAGAACATAGCAACTCTAAACTGACTTTACAGCAACACCGCCAAATTCTAGTCAAGTCATCTTCATTTATATAGCGCTTTTTACAATACAGATTATTTCAAAGCAGCTTCACAGTGATAATAGGAAAATTAATGGACAGAGATAGTTTTGGCTTTACAGCTGCTCTAGCACATTTGTTGTGTAAATATTGGGATTGGTCTATTTTACACAAGGAAACTGTCAGGGTTCTGCCTTGGCAGACTTGTCTGCGTTGTCTTTGTTTCATGTCAAGTCAAGTTACCTTTATTTATTTAGTGCTTATTACAATGCAGATTGTGTCAAAGCAGCTTTACAGTGATAACTGGCAAATAATTTTGGTTGCACAGCAGCTCTAGAAGAAAATGGTGTCATTGTCCAGCTTAAGTAAGTTCAGTATTGATTCATTTCTTTGTAAAAATCAATAGTTATTAATTTAGTTAATTCAATCGGCTCTGGAGAAAACAGTGATGTCATCGTCCAGCTCAGTTCAGTTCGCATACAATGGTGTCAATGCAGACAGATCAAAAACATTGTGGTCATGTCCTCCATCTGATCTGGATACGGCCCAGATCCGACTGACTACGGTAGACCTCGGGATAAATAGAGAGACTAAAATTAGCGTAGACGCCATACTTCTTCTGATGTAATGAGTACATCGGGTGTTATAGGAAGTGTTCCCGGTTCCGGCTGACCTAATTTATGCAGCCTAACAATCCTTTAACGGAAGTGAAAATATAAATTGATAATGTGTTATGCGTATGCATATGCCAGGTTAAAGAGATGCATTTTTAGTCTTGATTTAAACCTGACAGAGTGTGTCTGCTTCCCGAACAATGCTAGGAAGACCGTTCCAAAGTTAAGGTGCCAAATAGGAGAAGGATCTACTGCTTGTGGTTGATTTTGATATTCTAGGTATTATCAACTGGCCAGAATTCTGAGATCGCAATAGACGTGTAGGACTGTAATGCATTAAGACCTCGCTCAAGTACTGGGGAGCTAAACCATTTAGTGCTGTGGTTCTCAACCTTTTTTCCCAGTGGGCCGTACAATGGTTCAAGTGCAAGTCTCACGGGCCGCATACAATTTACATATGACGTCACCAATGCAAACCAATCAGACTTAATGTTATGGTATTAGCAGATAATACTATCATTATACCTAGATGTTGCACACAATAAATAACAAATAAAAACTAACTTACTGACATTAGCTTTACAATAATAATCAGATAGTAATGCTCAATGAACATACACAAACTGTATATACAATCACTTTAAGTTGCTATTCAATTCTGTATGACTTTATGACTCTCTTCAACAGCATCGCAATAGTCACCAAACAATCACACAAACCAAACGCCTTAATAAGCTAATTTTTACTCAGCTCTTTTTACAAACAATATTGTGCGCATTGTAATTACAATCTCTGACGATATCAAGCATTGGGCTCATTCCAGCCACGGGTGCGCTGATGCGGTTATTTATTATTGATTTAAAATACAAGTACATCAAACAAATACATCGAATTCACAGTTCAGTCTTTTGAAATTGTTGGTTTTGCTTGTCAAGTTAGTACTTTACTACAGAGCAAACAGGAAGGCTGCCCAAACTTCGCTCATTAACAGCAAACTGATTATTCCATTCTTCTTACCTTTGCTGCATGCGGCCCACGGGTTGAGAACACTGATTTAGTGCTTTGTGAGTAATTAGCAAAATTTTGAAATCTATACAATGTTTAATAGGGAGCCAATGCAGTGTTGACAGAACCAGGCTAATATGGTTATACTTCCTGGTTCTTGTAAGAACTCTAGCTGCTGCATTTTGTACGAGCTGTAGTTTGTTTATCAAGCGAGCAGGGCAACCACCCAGTAGAACATTACAGTGATCTAGCCTTGAGGTCATGAACGCATGAACTAACTTTTCCGCATTTGTCATTGAGAGCATATGTCGTAGTTTAGATATATTTTTAAGATGGAATAATGCGGTTTTACAAATGTTAGAATTGTGGCTTTCAAATAAAAAATTGGTATCAAAGAGCACACCCAGGTTCCTAACTGACGACAAATATTGACTTAGAGTAGCCATCAAGTGTTAGACAGTATTCTAAATACTGAAGATATTACTATAAATTACAGCAACACCTCCCCCTTTGCCTTTCGGACGAGGCTCATGTTTGTAACAGTGACCTTGAGGGCTGGACTCATTTAAAGTAATGTAATCGTCTGGTTTTAGCCAAGTCTCTGTCAAACACAGCACATCTAGTTTATTATCTGTGATAATATCATTTACAATAAGTGCTTTTTAACACTCTGAGGTCTGACGGTCACGCCGGCGATACCACCGCGGTTTTTTTCTTACCAGTTTGAAAGAGACTCAAAATACTCCGTCAATGTTGCACATACAATTAAGAGTTATACACCATTTTAATCTGTGGAATATCTTCTTTCATTTGTGTACACTCAGAGTAAAAACAAAATGTTGTGCTTTTTGTAAAATAAAGAAAACTAACATGATGCGTGATCTCTCTTCTCCCTCTGAACGAAGTCCAATCTGATAGTTCTCAGAAAATTAACTGTAACTTAGTGAATTCTAATGACAAAAAAATTACACTTATGTCAAAAGAAACGTTGAGATGTCAGCTTTTAAATCGTGCAAGTCAAATCGAAAACAAACCTTCTGTGTTTATGTAATCTGTATGAAAAGAGAGCCATGTCAGAAGTCCGTGATTCAGCTCATTATCCGCTAATGCGGCCACGCCCACGGAGCGTTTCAGACGCAAATTCAGTCAATACATGCAGACATAGTTTCAATCGTGTATTTATTATCTTGAAAAGTGTTTATCTGGATGTTAAAGCCATGGTTAGCGAGCTCTAGAAGACACGCAGTTAGTTCCTGGTTCTTCTTCTTCTTTATATGGATTTGTGGCCTAAAGGTGTACAGAGCGCCCTCCGGCTGCAAGTATGAATTAAAAACACCATTCCTGAAATGTCCTCTTCTTCTTTAGAATAATTTGTGGACTAAAGGTGTACAAGTCAAGTCAAGTCAAGTCACCTTTATTTATTTAGCGCTTTTTACAATGCAGATTGTGTCAAAGCAGCTTTACATTGATAACTGGTACATAATTTTGGCTGCACAGCAGCTCTTAAAGAATAGTGTCAATGCAGGCAGATCAGAAGCACTGTTGATTAAATGTCAAGAATACTGTTGAATATCAAATGTCAAGTGTCCCCAACTAAGCAAGCCAAAGGCGACAGCGGCAAGGAACCCAAACTCCATCAGGTGACATCAGGTGGCAAACAGGTGGCAAACAAGTGGCAAATAGGTGTTAAAATGGAGAAAAAAAAAACCTTGGGAGAAACCAGGCTTAGTTGGGGGGCCAGTTCTCCTCTGGCGAACAGTGCTTTGTTATGAATCAGGTTGCTATCATAAGTCTGAGCGCCCTCCGGCTGCAAGTATGAATTGAAAACACAGTATTCAGCACTCATAGTGATGAGAATAAATATAGAATAAATATTACTCCTCTGTATAGAATTTGACATAAACATATAAGAATCATCAATATTTCTCCAAATGTGCATGCTTTTAAGCTAAAAGCCTATATGAAATGCCATAGAGGTAACATAATTGTTCAGACACTTTGCATCACAGAAATACATTATATTTTAAAGAATATAATAGAATACCATTATTTTAAATTGAGCTGAGACATGATTACAGAGGGTTTTTTTCACAGCCTACCTGACTGAAAGAGCTCATTACTATGCAAGTCATTTCAGCTCATTACTATTCAATTCTTTTGTCTTCTCAGGTGTAAATGAGCCATTATTCATGATGACTCACGCCTCCACGCATACTGTTTCTCTTGACAAAAAGTGTCTTACAAAAACTAAATCAATATATTGTTTTATATGAAGGAGTAGGCAGCATAATTTTTACATAATTCTGAAGCAAAAACTCTAGTCTACAACCTCCAATACCCAGAAGTCTTATGAACACAGATTTAATATACTTTTTTTGGCCTTATTTCAGTGACTTCAGTTTTTAGTTTTTTCAATAACCAATCATAAACGTTATTCCTTCAAAAATACAAACATGTACATACATGTTCCTCACATATTATGGTAGCCTAGTTTGTGCTGAATACAGTGTAATGACACTTGTGTCATTTATATGTTTATGAACAACTGAAAAAAGCACAAATGTCAGGGCATGTCAAAACTTCTCCAGGGCCCCAAAAATCCTCAGACCCCAGAGGGTTAAGAAAGGGATATAATATTAAGCAACCCAAGCTTTACCATTTGTTCGTCAATATTATATCTGTTTTTTGTTTGTTTTTTTGTTGAACATCAATTAAATTTTTACCCTTAAATGGGTTTGGGAGTTTTTGCATTTACTACAGACACACTACAGTCTCTATGTGATGATATCTAGGTGAAAGAGTCTCTATAGGTGTTGGGATTTATCTGACTTCTGTGTTGTGAGACAGCTAGCAGATGGTAGGTTTAGCCAGTCTGTCTGCTTCCTGACCTGGGCCCCAGTTTCTCATGTTTCAGCTCTAAGAATATATGCCATATTACTAGAGAGAAGAGCAGCAGCACCCCAGGAGGGATGGATACCATCTCTTTTTAACAGGTCAGGTCTGCCTAAAAAACTTTTCCAATTGTCTATGAAACCTATATTATTGTAGGATTTGAGGACAAACAAACACAAATGAATCTTCCAGATGATTCGTTCAAACATGATTCCATACAAAACTCATCTCAATACTCCAGATCCCAATTCAACACTCAGGACCCAAAATAAGAGAATTTGTCATTTGCAGCTCCATTCAGTCTACAAAACCCCCAGCTAAGTACTTTATGGCCATGCGTGCTTCCTAGCTATAAGGAAGAACATTGTCAACTTGGGGCAATAAACCCCAAGATTAACTGTCGAAAAGACAACACAACTCAGCCCCACCAATATAATGGCAGAGTTTGTTTGATCCCTGAAACATAGATACAAAACAGGCCTTCTTCTTCTGAGTGACCTCTGAGTGATACAGAGTTGAAATCCCCACAGAGTCCCCACAGAGACTGTTTTTTTTACGAATAAACTGCATCAAATTGTTCCAAAAACAATTTTAAACAGATTTGTAATCAAACATTGTTTAACTGCATAATTCTATATTATGTCTACACACTATATATGTGACATTATGCTTAGATCACTCACAATTCATGTAATTGTTGTAACTATTGAATGGTTGATTGAAAGTATGCCTTGTTTGGTATGAGTGTAAATCTCTGTTCATAATTCAAAGAATGGCATGAATGAAATCTGTGTTAAATGAATCGTATCATTTTGTTTAGAGAAATCATGTCTAAACTGCTCTCTGTACTCTCTGAAAGTTAAGAGACCACAGATAACATTTAATTTATGATCAGGTGAGGGGAAAAGCCACCTCTGAAACAAAGACGATACCTAATTGGTCAGAAACCATCAAAGAGGTTGGACAACGTCCTCAGTTTAAAAGTCAGTACACAAAGACAATTTAGAATGAGATAGACAAATGAAAAAAAAGACATTGACAAAAAGAAAATGAAAAGCAGACGACCTGATCAAGGCAGATCAAGATCAGATGAAAATAGGAACAAACAGCTTCATTCAAGCCATCCAACTCTCGTCTCACTCACTTACTTTACTTTCTTTTACTCAGTTTCCTTTCTTTTCTGTTGAGAGTCTCGTGTTCTAAGTTAAGTTTTGCTGCAAAGTTTAATCAATGACTCTACAGTCTTTGCCCGCCTCAACACTTCAAACTTCAGCCACGAGGGAGACTCCATTCATCCGCCAGCACACCAGAATGTGATTGGCTTCCCACGACATCAATCCGAACCCGAAAAGACCTGCAGCGAATCAAAAGAACCTGGGAAACACCTTTTTTCCAAGCCAAGGACGCCCTTGGAGGAAGGAATCTCCATTTAAAGACACAAACGACAAACGCAAGTACCTTCAGATTCTAGCTGAACTGGTGAACCCCGCCTAAGCAGCGATAGAAGGGTTAAATTAATGATTGATGGTTCGTTCAGATCAGGTTTTATGACGTGCATATATTGCTAGGAACTTGATTTTACTTGATTTCATTTTATAAATTAATAATTCCCTTTGAGCTAATTTGCTTACATATGAATGGTGGAGAATGTGGGCAGTTTAATCAAAATTTTAAGCTTATACCAAGTCGTTTATCTGTTCATTGTTTCGATGATACATTAGAACCGTTCACACTGTGTGTGTGACGTATAGTGATGCGTCGTTCATGAACGATTCGTTCATTTTGAACGAATCTTTAATATGACTCGAGTTTTCTCAGAGAGGTCATTTTGTGTTGACCACACATGCGCAACATCCCATAGGTTCTGTACAGGAAACAGAAATGATTAGTTCGCCTTTCGAGTCGTTCGGGTTCCATTCGTTTGTTCATCAAGTCCCAGTCCCAAAGGCTGAATGCAGAAACTTTAAAGATTAGTTTATCTCTCAGGTCTGAGTCCTTCGTTCTTTTTTTCACGGGACATGACAGCCATTCACAACCTTCCTTACAAGTGCATAATTATTTTTTAGTTTAGTTTATTTTTTTGTTTTTTTAGCTAGTATAATAATTGATTTTCCTATATGAAGACTGAACATATTGGTCTAATATTTGTATAAAAAGATTGGTCAGAAGGGACATAGTGGCATAACATAAATGTTTATTGCACATATCTTTTGATAATTATGATAATCCCTAAATATTATACAACATACAGTCAATAGTAATACGAATGTAATGTATTTGTTGCGAGACACTGAGCTAGGAATCAGTCATGTGGCAAAAGAACGAAGGACTCAGACACAAACCAAAGACTCGAGAGATGAACTAATCTTTTCAGTTTCTGCATTTAGCATATGGGGCTGTGAGGTGATGTACGAATGACTTGAACCTAAAAGACCCGAGAGGCGAACTAATCTTTTCTGTTTCCGGTACAGACTACATAGCCTTGTCTATGGGGCTGGGACGTGATGAACGAACGACTCGAGGTGAGGTGAACTAACAAACTGCATAGCCTGAAGACCCTGCTAAGCAATTAATTAATAATTTCTTACTCATAATTTGGCCTCCATGGTTGTGTCAATTTCCTCAATTTCTAGACTGCCTTGATTATAGCTAACCTGACGTCTGCGTGTTCCAGCGTCACTCAAATAGCTATAGGCTATGTGTTTGTATATATCAGTCAGAGAGCTTAATGAAATTAAACTGCAGTAATTAATATACCTCTGTGTAAGGACAAATATTCTCCTCACAGGAGAATATAAGATTGAGTGTTCCTCGATCTATTTCCAAAGGCCTTTTATTTATTTATTTATTTATTTATAGCTAAATTGATTGTCAGTGCGTGTTCCACTGCATTCAGTGTGCTATATTCTCCCTTTGTAGCTATTACGCTTGCCAGTTTGTGAGAGCTCGTGTAACACTGCATGTGTCCGAGTGTGATTTGAATGTGAAGTGATTTAAAATCTTGATCAAGCAAAGTTTTGAAACTGTGAAGCTCTGTTGTGTTTTGCGTGCCCAAAGAAACTTGCACATAGAGACGATCTGCCGAGATCACTATTGTTCCATCTATTACAGCGCAAAGCTGTCACTTAAAGGATTAGTTCACTTTCAAATTAAAATGAGCAGATAGGAGTTTTACTTACTTAAACATGTTCTGAGGGCAGAAAGGAAAATGATTGCTTTACAGATTCATCCAATGAAATTGAAGCAGAGGTGGGGTTAAGAGTTTGGACCGGGAAGGAATACTTAAGACAGAGCCGTTATCGTTGTTCGTGACAGAATGCATTTATTGCAAGGTAAGTGAATTTACTGTATATTGTGTTAAAATTCAACATCCTCTAATGTTTAACTCCCTCGGATCGGCGGTCACGCCGGCGATACCACCTCGGTTTTTTTCTTACCAGTGTGAAAGAGACTCAAAATACTCTGTCAATGTTGCACATACAATTAAGAGTTATACATCATTTTAATCTGTGGAATATCTTCTTTTATTTGTGTACACTCAGAGATAAACAAAATGTTGTGCTTTTTGTAAAAAAAGAAAACAAACATGATGCGTGATCTGTCATCTCCCTCTGAACGAACTCCAATCTGATAGTTCTCAGAAAATGAACTGTAACTTAGTGAATACTAAGCACAAAAAAATTAGACTTATGTCTAATGAAACGTTGAAATGTCAGGTTTTAAATCATGTAAGTCAAATCGAAAACTAAAATTGTGTTTATGTAATCTGTATGAAAATAGAGCCATGTCAGAAGTCCGTGATTCAGCTCATTATCCGCTAATGCGGCCACGCCCACGGAGTGAGCGCTATTCAGATGCAAATTCTGAGGCAATACATGAATACATCGTCTCAATCGTGCATTTATTGTCTTGAAAAGTGTTTTTCTGTATGTTAAAGCCATGGTTAGCGATCTCTGGAAGCCTTTGTTAGTTCCTGGAATTTCCTGTTCTTCTTTAGAGTAATTTGTAGACTAAAGGTGCACAGAGCGCCCTCCGGCTGCAAGTATGAACACAGTATCCAGCGCTCACAGTGATGACAATAAATATTAAATAAATATTACTCCTCTGTATAGAAAATTGACATAAACATATGAGACTCCATCAATATTTCTCCAAATGTGCATGCTTTTAAGCTAAAAGGCTATATGAAATGCCATAGAGGTAAAATAATTGTTCAGACACTTTGCATCACAGAAATACATAAGTATATAATAGAATACCATTATTTTAAATTGTAATAATATTTCACAGTATTGCTGTTTTTTCGGTATGTTTGATATAAACCATGATGAGCTTGAGACATGATCACAGAGGGTTTTTTCACAGCCTACCTGACTGAAAGGCCTCATTATTATGCAGGTCATTAGAGGTCTTTTATGCGATTCTTTTGTCTTATCAGGTGTAAATCACCTATTATTCATGATGATTCACACCTCCATGCCTACTTTGTTTCTTGACAAAAAGTGTCTTACAAAAACTAAATCAATATAATTTTATTTAGGAGCACGTACGTGTGCGAATTAAAATGCCTGAGAATCGGCTTTCTTAAATTTAAGGTAATTAAAAGACTTCAATACCTTAAATGGTATAACACACGTCCTAATTATCATTATAAGGAGTCTTAAATCGCAATAGGCTACTGCCTGATTATTTAACTACTAAAGGCTATGATTTCATCAAATAAATGTGAGTGCTGTACATTTCAAAGTCGAAAGGTGATGCTGTTGCGCATTCTACAGGCTCGCACAACATTTCAGAATGAATAGCGCACTTAAATATAAAGATTTTACTAGCATAAGGGTTAATAATATAGTTAAATAAAACTATATTTTTTACTTGAAATAAATGTCAACTGAAATAAAATAAACTATAAAAAACTTTTCTTATTTTTATTTAGTTTAACCTGATGTAGGCTACTAAACTAAAACTGAATTAAAAATAAGAAACTATACAGACATTTAGAATTAATACAAATGACAAAAACACAACAAAACTATTAAAACTTTTAACCTAAGTTAAAATGAAAGCGGAGAGTATAAAATTCAAAATACAAAAAATATTAACAAAAACTATAATATTATCTCAATAATACTAAAATTACACTGACTAGCAAAGTAACATTTGTTTATAGCTAACTGATATATACTCCAGCAGAAACAGTAAACCTAGTGTCTGAAAACATATTATAATTAATCAAATGATTTTGCTTGTAAATGTCTCATTGTATTCATTTATAAAGGGAAAAAAGCTAATT
>RJVU01021200.1:4364465-4381965 GCA_003731715.1 Anabarilius grahami | reverse complement strand
GATTTCATGATTTTTATATAGTGTAGGCTACACGTTACCAAATGTTTATAGTTCACAACGCTAAACAAACACAGACACACAGATTTGATTGTTTTTAGATAAAAATATCAAGATCAAAATGAAAGCAACTATCCTTATAGACAGTACACGCATTTATAAATAACGTGTTATATCCTAAACCATTATATATTTACATAAAATATCTTACAAAATAAAACATTCAATAAAGGAGTTATATAAAAAAGAAAGGTGATACCTGCGTGTTGAGGTGTCGTTGAATCTGTTTATGAACAAGGAAGAAGTTTCACTGTGTGTACAGGTGGGTGGAGTCCGTGAACTTAGTTGTCTTTTTTTCTCTCCACTGGTATGTGAAAGATTCTACGAATCCAGAGTCAACAAAACAAGAAATTTTCACAGGATGATTCTGCACAGGGAGGAAAAAAATTAAAATAACACAAGAAAGACCAGATAAGATAAAAATGAAATAAATATTGAAAAAGTGCAAGTGGGTCCATTTCAGAACTTCGAGGGTTACACAACAAAATCCCCGGTGTTAAATGAACACATTTGTTGTTCATATGTGAACCACTAGAAGGGTGTTAAAAATAGTTCGCATGAAAAATCGCTATGAAAGCTGTCATGCGAACCCGGTAGCGCACCAGGGTACCGAACCTGAGACTACCTGAAGGAGGTGGTCTGAGTTCGGTTGCACTCGAACTGTGCCATGGTTCCCATGAATATGAATGCAACACGAACACGGACTCGGGTGCGCACTTGTTCAGGAAGTAAAGTAACCTGCGCATGCGTTTTCACCGATTATTATGTATTTGCTTCAAAAAAAACACATGTAAGAGATGATAGTGTTGATGGTTTACCTTGGATTGGAGCAGGAGTGAGCCTGCAGAGTATTCACGCTTTGCGAGTGAAATGAATGGCAATCAGCTGTCTCCTCAAAATTGGCTGCTTGCAAACAGCAGAAAACCGTCTACATGCGGCGCACATACAGCAACAAGTGTGTGTCTGCTACACATAATAGCACCAAATTAATAATAATAAAAATACACACAATTTATAAATACTGCCCCGCGTTCTGTTTTCTGTCATAAGCAATGCTCCGTCTGTGATGACGCAATGAACGCAAACGTACCAGGGTTCGATCAATTTGAGAGTGAAACTAGACCAACGCTGCGGGGGGCACCGGGAACAATCACGCCCAGGCTCGGACCGCGACAAACGAGCGTGAATGCCCTCTTAACACGGACTCGGATGCTCACTTGTTCAGGAAGTAAAGTAACCTGTACACGCGTTATTGCCGATTATTATTCATTAACTTAAACGCATGCAATAGATGACATGATGATTTACCTTGGATTCGAGCAGGAGTGTGCAGTGTATTCACGCTTTACGAGTGCAAGCAGAGCTGCAAATGAATGGCAATCTGTCTCCTCAAAACAGGCTGCTTGCAAGCAGCGGAAAACCGTCTGATGTTACGTTCGTGAATGAATCGTTCCCAAAAACTGAAATCCCTCCCTCCCTCCAACGGAGCGCAGCGCAGCGCAGTTCAGCGCAAGTGAGCTCATGCGAGAGAGATCTCGTTCGTGAGTTGAACTGGTTTGTCGTTCGCGAATGAAATTAACCGGTTGTTGAACGATATGATAATGATGGCGAATAGAGTTCAGCTCGTGTATTTTGACATATTTGCAGCAAAGAAAGAAAATTACACTTTACGCATTGTAATGAAAAAAATAGTGTTATAACGCAAGCTGATTAAATGTAACAAATATGAATTAACATTGTTATTTTTACTTGGTTTATACTTGTTTTTCAGTTTTCTTCTTTGAAATAAAATTACTTTATTACGTTTGAGTCATCATGTCATGCACTTCCAGGGTGTGTATGAACAAGTTAAATGTAATACTTTTTTAGACCTTTTTAATACCACCTTACATGAAATTTAAGACCAAACCTGCGATGGAAACACACACACACACACACACATTTGATCAAACAGCAACATTGTGAAATATTCTTACAAATGAAAACGGTTTTATTTGTATTATAAAATGAAGCTGAATTTTTTGAGCTGAAATTTGCATCATTACTCCAGTCTCCAGTGTCACATGATCCTTCAGAAAGTATTACAATTTGATTTGATGGTCAAGAAACATTTATGATTATTATCAATGTTGACAGTTGTGCTGCTTCAGATTTCTGTGGAAATGGTGATACATTTTTATTTTTCATAAAATAATTTTAAAACATAGAATGTTCAATGAATAGCATTAATTTGAAATTATATATTACATCAAATATATTACATTCATTAAAGCACTTATTAAATAGAAGTATTTGGTAAAATTTTAAATGTATTCACTCTTTACTCACTTTTCATCACTTTAATGTAGGCCTATAACGAATTAAAGTATTGTTTTTTTCTTCTTTTTTAAATCTTACCACAAATGATTGAATTGTATTGTTTCCACAAAAATGTTAAGCAGCAAAAAACTGCATTTTAACATTGATAATAATAAATAGTGAATGTTTATTGAGCAGCAAATCAGCATTTCTGAAGAATCATGTGACACTGAAAGTTCTCTTTGTAAACAACAGAATTATAAACATTCTAATGACGAATGTTGTGTTCCCAAATGCAAATTTAAACGTTACAAACATTTACAGTGAATCGAAAATGAAAACACAGTACTGCAGCAAGCATTATATAAGCAATTTTATATTAAATTCTCACTGCAATCATAAAAAAGTTACCGGGCGAGTAACACGTTTCAGGAGACATATCCAGCTGCAGACCTGCAGCACCACAGTTTCAGTACCGCAGTTTCAGAACCTCAGCCACAGAACGGAAGTGAGGGGCGGGGCTTAACAGTCATATTTGCGCTACCCATACATGTAATTTTGTTTTGTTAAACATAAGTTGTTTTTACATGGATTTTGATCGGATCGATATCTACAGTATTTAACAACAATACTTTTAAATAAAGTAATTTTTCTGTTCATAGGCCTTATATACATAAGATATCATGATGTACAATGAGGAGTTTAATTACCATGTTAATGGATAATACAAACTATGTTTTGTTAAGGCATTAACAAAACATACAGGCATTAATTTCATTCATATTTTTGCTGAGGAGCCGAGATAGGTATCTGGCCGCTCAGCGGTGACTCAGAGCTATGGCAGGGGAACGTAACGTCTCTGTTCCCTCCTTCTGGGAACGGGGGTTACCATAGTAACCTAGATGTTCCCATTCAGTCAGTCACGTTCGATGTTACGTCGATACTGACGTAATGGGGTCCCGTGGAAAGCGCCATAGCAACTGAACCACGTTACGAGTCTTAGGGAGGCAGATGCTGGCAGGCCGTAGCGTGCCCGATGCAAGTGCGGCCCATACTCGCAACCCTCAAGCGCCCAGAGTAAGCCCAGGAATGTCTTCCACACCAGTGGGATGGAGAGGACAGGGCGTTACCATGGAGAGGTCGAAGCTGCTGTTCCTTACCCACGGGGAAGAGTGCTTCGGAACTCCATTCCCACGTTTTTCAGCCATGACCAAAACGCCAGGAAAGCATTCCCCGAGGAGGGCAAAGCTACGGAGACCACAACCTGCCCGAGGGGAGGTAATGTGTGGAAAACACATATGGACTGGCCTGAGAACAGTACGCATATGGAAGATCTCTGATGTAGGTCCTACCTTCCGGGAGGAACATACTAGCAATCAGAGACAGAGCCAAACGAAGCCGCCCAGGGAAAGACACGGGTTTACCATCAGGGAAACCGTACCGTGGACCAACACATATGGGATTACCTGCGGGGAATCACAGCATATGGGCATCTAGCCCAGTACAAGGGCAGACCAATTGGGCATACACACGAGTACTGGACCTAGCACCGGACGCCTCCGCCGCGTCTGGCTGCCGCAGGATGCAGGAGGAACTCCACAGGGTTCAGCGTTACGGGGAACTGAACTGAGGAGCATGAAAAGTGCTCACATTCCCTCTCCCAAGGGAAATGGCACAGCAAGCGAACACCTGTGGATATCTACGAGTAGACAGCACACGGGTGGACACCGGTTCCACTCGGAGATTGTAATATCGCGCGAATGTATTTGGTGTCGCCCAGCCTGCAGCTCTGCATATGTCTGCAACAGAGGCGCCGTGCGCTAACGCCCAGGAAGAAGCAACACCCCGAGTGGAGTGAGCTCGCAACCCGAGGGGGAACGGCTCGCCTTGCGACTGGTACGTCAAGGCGATGGCATCCACTATTCAGTGGGCAAACCTCTGTTTGGAGACGGCCTTTCCCTTCTGCTGACCTCCAAAACAGACAAAGAGCAGCTCAGAGCTTCTGAAGCTCTGCGTGCGGTCCACATAAACACGCAGGGCGCGAACGGGACACAGCAACACGAGGGCTGGGTCTGCCTCCTCCGGGGGCAGTGCTTGCAAGTTCACCACCTGGTCCTGGAAGGGAGTGGTGGGAACTTTGGGCACATATCCAGGCCGGGGTCTCAGGATAACATGAGAGTAGTCCGGCCCGAATTCCAGGCACGCATCGCTGACCGAAAATGCTTGCAGGTCCCCAACCCTCTTGAAGGATGCGAGCGCGGTCAGGAGCACTGTCTTGAGAGACAGATTTTTCAGCTCAGCTGACTCAAGGGGCTCGAAGGGAGCTCTCCGTAGGCCCGAGAGGGCCACAGAGAGGTCCCAGGAGGGAACGAGGCGAGGCCTATGGAGATTTAACCTCCTGGCGCCTCTGAAAAACCTGATGATCAGGTCGTGCTTTCCTAGTGACTTGCCATCGAGCACATCGTGATGCGCTGCGATGGCGGCCACATAGACCTTCAGGGTGGAAGGGGACAGCCTCCGTTCCAAACCCTCTTGAAGGAAGGAAAGCACCGCACTGACCAGGCATTTCCGGGGGTCTTCCCGGTGGGAAGAACACCACTCAATGAACAGACTCCACTTCATGGCATAGATGCGCCTCGTAGACGGGGCTCTGGCCGAAGTGATGGTGTCAACTACCACGGACGGTAGGCCACTTAAGTCTGCCGCGTCCCGTCCAGGAACCACGCGTGGAGGTTCCACAGGTCGGGCCGCGGGTGCCATATGGTGCCCTGCCCCTGAGAAAGGAGGTCCTTCCTCAGGGGGGTGCGCCAGGGATAGGCTGTCGCGAGGAGCATGAGTTCTGGGAACCAGGTCCGGTTGGGCCAGTACGGCGCAACTAGCAAGACCTGCTCCTCGTCCTCCCTGACCTTGCACAGTGTCTGTGCAAGGAGGCTCACTGGAGGAAACGCGTACTTGCGTAGGCCCCGGGGCCAGCTGTGTGCCAGGGTCCCCTCGGTCAGGGAATAGAACAACTGGCAATGGGCGAATTCCTGAGAGGCGAACAGGTCCACCTGTGCCTCCCCGAATCGGCTCCATATCAGCTGGACCGCCTGGGGGTGGAGTCTCCATTCCCCCGGGAGCGTGAGCTGTCGTGAGAGCGCATCGGCCGCACGATTGAGCTCGCCCGGGATGTAGGAGGCGCGCAGCGACATGAGTCGGCGCTGACTCCACAGGAGGAGATGGCGGGCGAGTTGCGACATGCGACGGGAGCGTAGACCACCCTGGTGGTTGATATACGCTACAGTCGATGTGTTGTCCGTCCGGACCAGTACATGCTTGCCCTGCGGCAGCGGTCGAAACCGGCGCAGAGCAAGGAGTACTGCTAGCAACTCGAGGCAGTTGATGTGCCAGTGGCGATGGGGTCCTGTCCAGGAGCCCGACGCAGTGGCATATGGCACCCCAGCCGGTGGTGGAGGCATCTGTTGTGACAACAACATGCCTGGACACTTGTACTAGGGGCACCCCGGCCCATAGAAAAGCAAGGTCTGACCACGGGCTGAATGTGCGGCGACAGCTCGGTGTGATGACCACATGGAGCGAGCCACGGTGCCATGCCCACCTCGGGACCCGGTCGTGAAGCCAGTGCTGAAGCGGTCTCATATGGAGCAATCCGAGCGGCGTGACCGCGGCTGCGGATGCCATATGCCCCAGGAGCCTCTGAAATTGTTTCAGTGGGACCGCTGTTTTCCGCGAGAACGAATTCAGGCAGTTCAGCACCGACTGTGCACGCTCGTTGGTGAGACGTGCTGTCATGTTGACCGAATCCAGCTCCACACCGAGAAAAGAGATGCTCTGCACGGGGCAGAGCTTGCTCTTTTCCCAGTTGACCCGAAGCCCCAACTGGCTGAGGTGACTGAGCAACAGGTCCCTGTGTTTGCACAACTGCTCTCGCGACTGGGCCAGAATGAGCCAGTCGTCTAGGTAGTTGAGGATGCAAACGCCCACTTCCCTGAGCGGGGCAAGGGCCCCCTCTGCGACTTTGGTAAAGACGCGAGTAGACAGGGACAGCCCGAAGGGTAGGACCTTGTACTGATATGCTCATCCCTCGAACGCAAACCGTAGGAACGGTCTGTGTCGAGGGAGGATCGAGACATGAAAGTAAGCGTCCTTCAGGTCGATCACTGCAAACCAATCCTGGGCGCGAATGCACGTGAGCATGCGTTTCAGCGTGAACATCTTGAACGGGAGCTTGTGAAGGGCCCAATTCAAGACACGCAGATCCAAGATTGGCCGTAACCCCTCCTTTCTTGGGTACTATGAAGTACAGGCTGTTAAACCCAGACTTCATCTCGACTGGAGGGACAGGCTCTATTGCGTCCTTCGCCAAAAGAACCGCAATCTCCGCCCGCAGGACAGGGGCATTTTGACCTGTCACCGAAGTGAACAGGACGCCACTGAACCTGGGGGGACGCCTGGCGAACTGAATCGCGTAGCCGAGTCTGACTGTCCGAATGAGCCAACGGGACGGGTTGGGAAGGCGTAGCCACGCCCCCAAGCACCGTACGAGTGGAACCATCCGGACAGCAGAAGTACCCATGGGGGGGGGCAGCATGGAGCACTGTGGCCCAACTCGGGAGGCAGTGCATCCTGAAGTTGAGGCCGTGAGTGGGGTCCACTCACGTGGCTCAGAGTGGGCAGGGTGGCGAGGGGAGGCTGTGTGTCCTCGGGGCGCCAAGGCCCTGCCCGTGGCGAAGGAAGGAGTGGCTGAGAGTGAGGGAGCGGAGCCTGTGCTTTATGGCCTCCGTCTGCTTTTGCACTGCTGAGAACTGCTGCGCAAAGTCCTCGACAGTGTCGCCGAATAGGCCGGCCTGGGAGATAGGGGCGTCGAGAAAGCGTACTTTGTCGGCGTCCTTCATCTCAGCTAGGTCCAACCAAAGATGCCGTTCCTGGACCACCAGAGTGGACATCGTCTGACCCAGGGTGCGCGCCGTGACTTTCGTCGCCCGGAGGGCGAGGTCGGTCGCCGTGCGCAGCTCTTGCAAAAGCCCTGGCTCAGAACTAGCCTCATGCAGCCCCTTAAGAGCTTTTGCCTGATGGACCTGCAAGATGGCCATGGCGTGCAGGGCAGAAGCTGCCTGTCCAGCGGCGGAGTAAGCCTTGGCAGCGAGAGCGGCGGTGGTCTTACCCGCTTTGGACGGGAGATGTGGACGATTCCGCCAGGTGGCCGCAGACTGCGGGCACAAGTGCACCGCAATCGCACGTTCCACCTGCGGAACATCCAGCCACGCCCCGAACCCAGAAACCAATCATCCAACCGCGAGCGCTCGGGACACGGTGGAGGGTTCCACACGAGGCCGATGCCCGTGGCGGCCCGGGCAAGCATGGCCGTCAGCTCAGAGTCCGCCTCCGACTGAGCAACCGTCCCTGAGGGCGGAAGCTCGAAGTCGTCGTCACTCTCTGAGCCATTCAGCCCACTCCCCGATGCAGCGATTGACATCTGATCCTCCTCCGGAGCGCCGAAAGTGACGCGGGGCACCCCCGTGGAGGGCCCTGTGGCAGCAGGCGGCAGCTCGACGGCACATGGCATTGTGGAGGAGTAGGAGGTTCGTGGGGGCGGACCCGACGAAATGGCTTCCACTGTGATCCTCAGATCTCCCAGAGCACTAACCGGACCTGGGGGTAGTGACAGAGGGGACTCTCACTTCTGTGTTAAAAAAGGAGAGTCGCGATCTCAACGCCAACATGGACATGCCCTCGCAGTGAGGGCATGTACCATCCACGAGCGCTGATTCAGCGTGCTGCTTCCCCAGACACGTGAGACAGTGATCGTGGCTGTCAGAGGAGGTCAGGAAACGACCGCATCCAGAAACACATGGACGAAAAGACATCTTGAAAAAGACGCTGATCGCCCGTGCTTGCTCTTTTAGTACAGTACACCTCACCAACCGAAGCACACAGGGATGAGTGCAGCACCGTCCTGTGGGCAGCGCGCCGTCACACCCACCGCTGAGCGTGCCTTCCCAACCAGCTGGAGAGACTCGAGCAGCCACCGGAGCAAAACAGTCAGTTTTTAGGAACTTGTCCTATAGCAATTATAATTTCTGTTTTGCTCTAATAGGAGAAATTCGCTCTCTTGAAGAGGTGAATGGCAGATCTGATCCGATCGGCTCCGAAGCAATAGTATGAATGAAGGTGAGTATGCCGGCCCTATTTATACCCGGATGCCGGGGGAGGGGCCCGGCATGTAAATCTCACAGGCCAATTCCCATTGGCTTGTTTTGTACCCTTGGAGGTGATTAGGCTCCCAGGCGAGACCCCATTACGTCAGTATCGACGTAACGTCGAACATGACTGACTGAATGGGAACACACGTTTCACTTGTTCAAGGCTTTTTTTAAAAAATGGTTATTTTTATTTGACATTAAATAGCCTATGTTACATAATCTAATTATTATTTGTAATAATTTGAACATGAAAGAAATAATACGATCAAATATAGTCAAATGTTACACATTTATTAATATATGTTTGAATTAATACAAAAAAACTTAAATAAATTTTCTCAGACTCTGTCATCAAATTTGTAACAATTTGAACATGAAGGAAATAATACGATCAAATATNAGTCAAATGTTACACATTTATTAATATATGTTTGAATTAATACAAAAAAACTTAAATAAATAATAAATAAATAAATAAATATAGAAATAAATAAATAAATACATCTTCTCAAACTCTGTGTCGTTAAGTATTATTTGGAACGTGGAGGAAATAATTAAAAATAAAAACGGCGTATAGTTGTAGCCTATATCCTCGCAGTATACACGACTGTGTTGGTTTGTAAATTTTGCTCTTTGTACATCATGATATCTTATGCACAATAGGCCTATATGAACAGAAAAATGACTTTATTTTAAAGTATTGTTGTTAAATACTGTAGACATCGATCCGATCAAAATCCACGTAAAAACAACTTATATTTAACAAAAGAAAATGACACGTATGGGTAGCGCAAATATGACTGTTAAGCCCCACCCCTCACTTCCGTTCTGTGGCTGAGGTTCTGAAACTGCTGGTGCTGCGGGTCTGCAGCTGGATACTATTTGGGTTTCAGCGCATATTCTACTCGTATTTGGCGCGTTGAACCATTTGAACTCTCCCAGCAAGCAATTTTATGTCTAATAGACGTAGCCGCCAAAACATAGCCCGGCCGTCTAGGCTAAAACAAGGCAAAAATTGGGCTGTCAGTGAAAATCTAATAGACGTCTAACCATAACCCAAGAGTAGACTAGTCATCAATTAGACGAATATTAGACGACTACATAATTATGTCTAATAGACAGTGAGGGTAGGGTCTAGGCTAAAACAAGGCAAAAATCGGGCTGTCAGTGAAAATCTAATAGACGTCTAACCATAACCCAAGAGTAGACTAGTCATCAATTAGACGATTATTAGACGACTACATATACCCTATATGTCTAATAGACGGTTAATATGGGTCTAGGCTAAAATAAGGCTGGATTTGGGCTGTCAGTGAAATTCTAATAGATGTCTAACCATAACCCAAGAATAGACTAGTTATCAAATATACAGCTAATGAATGACTATGTGATAGACAACAAAATAATGGCTAAAGGATTATTTTCACTTAAATATAACAGGTTCTCATAAATGACAATCCGTTCAAACAAATTAAATATAAAAGGTTTTATTTTGAAAAAGAACTCAAGATAATACAAAATGATAAAAAAAAAAAATACAACTTATAATAAAAATATAAAACATTGACAAAAAAGTTAAACAAAAAGGTTAACAATGTTTTTTGGTTTATAAAACAACCTGATTAATTTTCGGTTCCATAAATTCCATGTTTTTTGTAAAGCACTTTGAATTACCTTAAAATTGTTTAAATGTGCTATACAAAATGTAGCCTTTCCAAATCAAAAATATTATAGCATATTATCATATCATAATGATCAAAAGATTAAAAGATATATGAGGATTCCATATCAAATAATAATCGGGTGCACAGGTTTCATGTTTACCCCCTTGTATTTAGATAATTATAAGTTTTAGGACACAAGGAAACACTACAGTACATGTAGCATGTTAAAGGTGCTAAAGAGGATGTTTTGTTTTATACATTTTTGAAATATTACTTGAAACTGTCTTTACTGACTGATAAAAGACTATTTATTAGGTACACTGAAAGGAATAATATCAATATACATCATCTGTGCACGAGGTAGGGCCTTAAAATGATCGCTAGCTGATCGCGTAAACGATTGGCCCTCTGGCTTGTCAATCACTGCCATTACGTTCCTTGTGAGAGACGTGTGCGGTTGCGCGCTCCAGTAACTTGAGTATTGCAGTTTCACAGCGAATGACAAATTAAAGTCATTCGCTGTGAAACTGCAATACTAAGTTCAACCAGTAGGTGTCCATCCGACTAAAACTAAACTAAAATCTGCTGTCAAAATTAACAGTGGTTAATACTTGGTTTGAATCTTTAGTATTTTCCAATTTGTTATAGCCTACTTTAAATAAAAATTACATAGTGTGATATTTTATTGGTTTGTAGTTTTTTTCAGTTCAGATTAATTAAATTTCACAAAATCTTGATAATTGTTTTATCCTTTGCAATTTTTCAGGTCCTAAATGAAAGGTGTATTGTGTTCCAGCCAAGGTGTTTTACTCACAATAGGTAAGATCTGCAACATCTACTAATGTAAATACTGTTCCTTGCGTGACCATTTCATTTGTTAGTTTTGAGTAGCTTGTTTCTGTTTGTATCCTTTTAATTATCTGTAGCAACTGATAATTTCAGTTTTTAACAGATTATGTATGTTATTTTAAGTCATATGGTCTGTTATTTGTAAAACTTGGCAAATAATTTTTATTTTTATTTATTTTTTTGCAAGTCAAGTTTCTTTTAACTGAAATCACTTTTTTTCTCTTTCTTTTTTTTCTTTTTTTTTGTGGTGGTGTGTGTGCTTGTTACAGATATTGAATGTGGCAGTGTAAAGGTTGTGGTTCAAAGACCTCAACTAGGTGTCAGTTACTAAAACATTATAGGTTAAAACATCCTCAATATGGGCGTAGGCATCCATATCCTTGCCCATATACTAGTTGTCCATGTACATTCAAGTCATGGAATGCACTTAGATCACACCTCTGTAGAGTCCATAACAGAGACTCATCTCAGCGAACTTCATCATTGGCTACATTCAAATGTCAAGTTTGTGCATTCGCTGAACTTGGCAATGATAAGGAATATTTCAGTCACATAAAACTGCATCTTAAATCCCATGAAACCATCTCCTGTATGTTCAAAGATTGTACATTTACAACAAACATTTATGGGACATTTAAATCGCATAAGAATAGAAAGCACCTTGCTTATTCTTACAATGATTTTAAATCTGGAATAGTTACAGAAAGAGACAGTCCTGAAATCCCAAGCCTTCCAGATGAACATGAAGAATGTCCAGAATTGGAAGAAGTGCTGTCTACTTTTCAGACGGAAGAAATAGATGAGAAGACAATAGAGGAGAAATTAGCTGCAGTGCTGCTTAAGCTTGAAAACATACTCCATGTTCCCAGCAGTGCAGTTGATGAGCTTTTACAGGACTTGCACTTCCTTATGAGTTTCGCTTCTCTGCCAGCATTACATGCCATAGTTTCAGATTTTTGTACCAAGCATAATCTTGGTCTTAATGAGGCAGAAATTGCAGAATTGGCCTCTACAGCATGTGTCTCTAACCCCTTGACAAAATCTATAGGAGATCAGGGCCCACTTAGTTCTGCTTTTAAGTGGAAAAAATACTTCAAAGACAAGTTCCAAGTAGTTGAACCAGTGGAGTATGTTTTGAATAAGGACAGCAAACATACCTACCAATATGTACCATTACTGCAGTCATTGCAGCAGCTCCTTAGCAAAGATGGTATCATTGATGATGTACTAGCAAACTGTAGTGCTCACTCAAATGAAACTTCAGAAGAATACAAGTCATTTCAAGATGGAGAGTTTTTTAAACAAAATCAGTTCCTATCTGAAGGGGAATTGAAACTCTGTGTCACTCTTTATAATGATGACTTCGAAGTTTGTAATCCTCTGGGAACTTCTAGAACGAAGCACAAACTTTGCGCTATGTACTGGATTTTAAGCAACTTACCCCCAGGTCAGCAGTCCTCTTTGTCATCCATCCATTTGGCTTTGCTATGTAAAAGTAGCCATATCAAGACTTATGGATATGGTAAAGTGCTTGAACCTCTCTTGCGTGATTTGGTTGTATTGGAAAAGCATGGAGTATTTGTCCCACAAATTGGAAAAAATGTTAAAGGCACAGTACAGTCTGTTGTTACAGACAACCTGGGTGCCCATGGGCTTGCAGGCTTTGTAGAGAATTTTTCTGGAGAGTATGTGTGTCGATTTTGCACAGGGAGTTCCAGTGACTTTCAGTCCAAGCCGGTTCTGTCAGGAGATTTTAGTCTAAGATTTAAAGAAAGCCACAATGAACACGTGAAAAGTGCAGAGGAGAGTGGAAAACCTTGTGTTGGATTAAAAAGGGCATGTGTGCTGACTGAGAATCTTTCTCATTTTGATGTCACAACTGGATATCCTCTGGATCTACTCCATGATCTGTTTGAGGGTCTTGTTCCGGTCGAACTTGCACAGTGTCTGGGTATGTTAATGTCCAAAAAATACTTTTCTTTGGATACTCTAAATAAGGTAATCCTCAATTTTCCCTACAAGGGAGATGATAAAAAAAACCGTCCCCATATTGTGCCACAGTCATTTAAAATCAGAAACACAATTGGTGGCAATGCGGCTGAAAACTGGACTCTCTTAAGGTTGTTGCCTTTCATGATTGGAGATGTTATACCTGAAGGGGACTCGGTGTGGGAGATTATCTTGGATTTAAAAGAGATAGTGGAACTTGCTGTTGCCCAGGTACATACAGAAGAATCCATTGGATATCTTCAGTGCAAAATATCTGATCACAGGCAGAAATACCAAGAAGCATTTCCTAATCAGAAACTTTTGCCAAAACATCACTACTTGGAGCACTACCCCCACATGATCCGGTGTTTTGGCCCTTTGGTTGGCCTGTGGACCATGCGATTTGAGGGCAAACATAGCTTTTTTAAAAATGTTGCTCATCATACCAATTGTTTCAAGAATGTTGCTTTAACACTGGCAAAGAAACACCAGCTGATGATTGCCTATCACTTACACTCATCGACTCCACATAAACCTGGCTTTGAAGTTTCAGGTGCATCAAGAGTTCCTCTTGAGGTGCTAAAAGATGAGGTATCATTGCCTATCCAGCAGATGTACCCAAACATCACTGAAGTAAACATGGCTAAAAGTGCAGATTGCAAAGGGATCTGCTATAGAACCGGGATGATTGTCATCTGTGAATTTACTGATGGACTGCCTGAATTTGGACAGATAATTAGGATCTGTGTACTTCAGGATACTGTTAATTTCATGGTCAAGAAATTCTCAGCTTGGTTTAGAGAGCACTACCGGGCCTTTGAACTGCAACCATGTCCAACTGGTAAAATGTTCCTGATAACACATGATGCCCTGCCAGAGAAGTACCCACTACATGACTACTTCGTTGGGCCACTCAGACTGGTTACATTTAAAAGATATCCTTATATCAAAAGTAGGTGTTAAACAGCTGTTGTTACAAACTCTTCTAAATGCACAATTATCACTAGCATGAGCACCTAACACTAACTTTTCACTTGTGTATGTGTGTCTGTATAATGACTTATTTCAGTGCATGCATGAACATCTTGTCACTGGCTGGATCTGAAAGTCTATCATAGTAAAGGGATACTGAACTGGTGCACACTGTAGTAGCAGGAATTTGGTGGTGTTTGATCAGAGTTCAATTTTGTTGATATTTAATCTGAAGCATGGAGAAAATAGCAGATGGTATTCGAAAAATTTGACACTACTTGACCACAGTAAATACACAATACACAAGATAACACATATAATGTATTTAAATACATTTCAGAGCAAATATCAACAAAATGAACATTCAAAGTATCATTTAAGCATCATGGCAAAGCAGTTGTATGGAATTGCTCTATTTACAGTGGTCTGAAGCAAACACTGCCAACAAAAGCAATTTAATCTATTAATGTGGGCACATCTTTTCCACCCTACAGCAACCTTAGCTTCACTTTCCATTCTAATATCATTGTCACTTGGTGGATGACTTCTGTCTTAGGTGCATGGCTCAAAACCTGAGGCCGTATTCACAGGTTGTCCATCCATTTTCTAAACTGCTTATCCTCTTAAGGGGTCACGGGAGTGCTAGAGCCAATCCCAGCCATCTTTGTGCGAGAGGCGGGGCACACCCTGGACAGGTCGCCAGTCCATCTCGGGGCCAACACATCCTGACAAACAACCATTTACACACATTCTCACACCTACAATCAATTTAGAATCTCCAATTAACCTAATTGCATGTTTCTAGAAATAAGAGAGATGTCAGTCCTAATTTTACTTAATTTTACAACACATGGTATTTAGGAAGGCTTATTGTGGGGAGACAAGTTCCTTTTGTGAATACGGCCCATGTTGGCTTTATGATTGGTTTCAGGTTATCAAACAAGTTGCTGACTTTTCCAATTTTCATCCATTTAAACACACAATGGCTGTATACTTTTTTCTTTTTCTTTTTTAGGTTGAAGTATTTGCATGATGGCTGCACCAGTGAAACTGCGGATTGTCTTTGGTGCCAATAATGCTGAAAAGCTGACCATAGAATCAGGCATGCCAAAGTCTGTGGAGGATCTTTCAAATGAGATCAAACGTCAGTTTGACATAGAGGGGGACATTAGACTCCAGTACATGGACAGCGACTTTGATAATAACTTTGTTAACCTTAATCAAGTTAGTGATATACAAGACAAGAGTACAGTGAAAGTCATCTCTTTGTCAGATCCTTCAGATGTCAGTCAAGGCTGTTTGAACCAGAGTGGTGAAGACACATCTTCGTCCTCTAATGACACAATAATACTCTCCTCCCCTGACTCAGCAACTGCTCGATCACAGTGGCCTACAGAATTTCAAATACCTACGTTTCCATATGATGTGGAGATGCAACTTCAGAGTGCAAACCAGGCCTTCATGTCAAGCAGAGTTCTCCTAAGCCCCAGCCACAAACTGAAGTCAGACATCTTGGAAAGTCTGGCTGAGCAAATAATTAAGTTCAAAGCGTATCCTTCAAATTTGGAAATAGAATCTGTTGCTGAAGCTTTAATCAAAGCTCACCCATGTTTGAGGGAACAAGGATCCTCTAGTGGTTACTACGGATGGAAGATTAGTCTCAAATACAAGATGGCCAACTATAGGACAAAGCTAAGAAACTTGGGGTGCCCAGAGATGAGCATTAATTCCCTCAAGAACAAACCTGCAGATAATTGCCAGCCGGCCTATAAGGTTAAAAAACCCAGAAAGGCAGAAGTACATTTCTGCCCCCCTTATCCTGCTGGAGAGACCCAGGACAGCCTTGAAGGCGAAAGAGTGTCACTGTTGTCCGAGGTAAAAAAAAAACACAACAATGCAGTTATCAAGGAGAAGATGGCCAAGACCTTTGCGTATAGGAGACAGGAGGTAGTCAGAGACAGCCCCATGATTGCAGAGTTCAAGACCAGATGGCCAGGACTGTTCACTGTGCCTGAGGTATAAACTGCTGCTTAAAACATCCATAATCAATGTTATATAATGCATCAGTGAAAGAATTATAGAGAACAGTAGCATATGTTTTTGTTTTTTTTTTACTAAAATTTTAGTATACACACCAATAACAGGTTGTTTGTGGACATTATTTAAAGGTGGAGGCAGAATTTCTGAGGATTACCACTGTTCCCCTCGTCACAACGTTTTTTGCACAACTTGACCACCATGCTGATCAGCTCACCAGAGTGCTGAAGAAGCCAGGTGGATCTAAAGGAAGGAAAATTAACCTCACCTTTGCCCCGACTGCACAGGTATAGTTTACTTCTTTGTTTACTTCTTTAGAACACATTTAGGAATAAGTAAATTTTGTCTAGTCTGTGTTGCCATTTGTCAGAAACCAACATCTGCAAATGCACCCCATACGAATATAAAATTTCTTTGTTTGTATTTCACAAAGCTTCGGAGATTAAAGGGATAGTTCACCCAAAAATGAAAATTTGATGTTTATCTGCTTACCCCCAGGGCATCCAAGATGTAGGTGACTTTGTTTCTTCAGTAGAACACAAAGGATGATTTTTAACTCTAACCGTCTGTCAGTCGCATAATGCGTGTCAATGGTCACACAATCTATAGGAGTCAAAAAAACATGCACAGACAAATCCAAATTAAACCCTGCGGCTCGTGACGACGCATTGATGTCCTAAGACACGAAACAATCAGTTTGTGCGAGAAACCGAACAGCATTTATATCATTTTTTAACTCTAAAACACCACTATGTCTGCCTTGCGTACAGCATCTGGTGAGTAAGGTGTGTATGCGCTCTGCCGTAGTTTAAAGGATTAGTCCACTTTCAAATTAAATTTTCCTGATAATTTACTCACCCCATGTCATCCAAGATGTTCATGTCTTTCTTCAGCGGAAAAGAAATGAAGATTTTTGATGAAAACATTGCAGGATTATTCTCCTTATAGTGGACTTAAGTGATCTCTCCAAACGGTTGAAGGTCAAAATTACAGTTTCAGTGCAGCTTCAAAGGGCTTTAAATGATACCAGACGAGGAATAAGAGTCTTATCTAGAGAAACCATCAGACATATACACATGTAAATGGTTTATAAAAACAAATGATCGCCTTGTTTGTGCTTCCGCTTTCCGTATTCTTCAAAAAGCTTACGCTGTGTGTCCTAAACTTCCCTATTTTACTTACGGAAAAAATTGGCCCTGGGTTCGTTCCGCAAGTTGAATAGGGAAGATACATACAGCGTAAGCTTTTTGAAGAATATGAAAAGCGGAAGCACGTGCAAGGCGATCATTTGTGTTTATAAAGCATATACAGCTGTATTTTTTTGGAAAATGACAGATCGTTTCTCTAGATAAGACTCTTATTCCTCGTCTGGTATCGTTTAAAGCCCTTTGAAGCTGAACTGAAACTGTAATTTTGACCTTCAACCGTTTG
>RJVU01021200.1:4343125-4361694 GCA_003731715.1 Anabarilius grahami | reverse complement strand
ATTCTGAATCACAACAGACAGGTTTCCTCTCACTTTCTCTCTCTGCGCCTCGGAGCTCTCCAGTTCCCCCTGCAGTCGAGCGATGGTGCCGCACAACTCCTGCCGCTGCTCCACCGCCTCCTGCCGGTCCTGCTGGAGGATGTCCAACAGAGCCTACACACACACACACACTCATTACACACACTCCTGCAAGTGTAATGATGAACAGAGAAAGTCTTGAGACGGACCTGATTTCCAGAGTTACGCTCTGTCTTTCTCACGATGACCGGCGACGTCTCCTCCGGGCCCGCAGTGGCGCCGTCACACGTCTCAATGCTCGTATGATGCGTCAGTGGGGGGGCGGAGCCATCGTCTGCTCTTTTCTCCTTCTCCAGCAATCTCTTCCTGAGCTGTTCCACCTGTCAGTCACATCACACGGACACGCCCACTATGAGTCTGACATGTACAAGTCTGTAGTGATTACATCATTCATCATGTCTCTGAGAACAATGAACAGTTTAGGGTTAATCATAGCCATCGCTGTTATGACTAATGAGCCTCTAATTCACACTGAATATTGAAACTATATACTCAACTCTTCAATAAAATAATGTTTTGACTGACTGATGAGTGGTTTCCTGGGAGACGAGTCTTAATTGTCCGTATATTGTACCTCTGTGAGTAGTTCCCTCTCGCGCGCCGCAGCTTTGCGCTGTTCCTCTAGCGCTCGTGAGTATTTCACAGCCTGTTCCAGGTGTCTCTCCTTCAGCAGACCCAACTCACGACTACCAGACTCCCAGTCCTGCTTCAACCTGACCCAGTGTGAACACACATGTAGAAATAGATTTACATTCAGACATTCAGGCAGACGCTTTCATCCTAAGTGACTTACAATGTATTTAAAGTACATGCAATCCCTGGGAATCAAACCCATAACCTTCATGTCGCAAACAGTATGAAAGAAATTAATATTTTATTCAGCAAGGATGCATTAAATGAATCAAACGTGACAGAAAAGACATTTATAATGTTACGTTATAAAGGTTTATTTCAAATGCTGTATTTTTTTACTTTCTATTCATCAAAGAATCAATGTATCACAGTTTACACAAAAATCTAAAGCAGGACAACATTCACATCAACAACAGTTATTTTAAATAGTAATAATATTTCACTGTTTTACTGTATTTTAGATTAAATATATGCAGCCTTGGTGAGCAGAAGAGACTTCTTTAAAAGCATTAAAAAAATCAACCCCAAACTTTTGAACGGAACTGTGTGTGCAATGTTGCAATAAATAAAGTACAGTAAAATGTAAGCATAAATAATTAAAGCATTAAATATTTTTTTAATGAAACATGAAAAAGGAGGTGAAATAACACCTGAAATATGCCTTAAAATGAAAAAATGAAAAAAACTTGCGATACATAAAATGTGCCTTGGTTTATTTAAATACTTTAAATAAGTGATTATGTAAATTATTGATTGCAACATTATATGTAAGTATACTGTATATATACAGTATATAATTAAATATATATATATATATATATACATATATTTATTTTCATTTTATATTTATATATTTTATTTTTATGTATATACAGTATATATATATATATATATATTTCTTCTGCTCACCAAGGCTTCATTTATTTAATGCAAAATAAAGTAAAAACAGTAATATTGTGAAATATTTTTAGAATTTAAAATTACTGTTTTCTATGTGAATATATGTTAAAATTTATTTTTTTTCCTGTGATCAATGCATCATTACTTCAGTCTTCAGTCACATGATCCTTCAGAAATCATTCTAACATGATGATTTGCTGCTATATATATATATTTCTTATTATTAACAATGTTGAAAACAGTCTTGTGCATTTTTTTTCAGGTTATTTGATGAATAGAAAGATCAAAAGAACAGCATTTGTCTGAAATAGAAAGCTTTTGTAACATTATCACTACCGTTCAAATGTTGGGGTCAGTTTTTATTTTTATTTTTTATTTTTTAAAGAAATTAAAGAAATTAATACTTTTCAGCAAGGATGCATTAAATTGATCAAAAGTGACAGTAAAGACATTTATAATGTTGCAAAAGCTTTAAATTTACAATATTGTTCAATTATTATTTAACTATTTTTACTGTATTTTGGATCAAATAAATGAAGCTTTGCTGAGCAGAAGAGACTTCTTTTAAAAAAAATTTAAAAAATTACCATTCAAAAACTTTTGACCGGTAGTGTATATTACATAATAAAATGTTGCAATCAATAAATTTCACAGCAAGTCAATAACATAAATTATCTAAATAAACCAAGGTGCATTTCATGTATCATTGGTTTTTTGTTTTTTTTTAATTTAAGGCATATTTCACCTTTTTCATGGTTTATTAAAAATTTTATTTCATATATATATATATATATATATATATCTGCACCTCTCCAGCTGCATCCGGTCCTGTCGCAGCTCTTGCGCTTTGCGTTCAGCTCGGCTGCGCTCTTCCTCGGCCACACGGCAGCGATGAGACAGACGTCGCTCACACAGACGACTGCCGCGCAACTGTTCTCGCAGCTTCCGCACCTCCAGCAGCAGAAACTGAGTCAGACCCTCAGGACCCTCCTCATCTACACACACATGATATCACAGAAATAACATTGAACTGCTGTATGAAAGACGATTAAAGCCATCTCTTCTTCACTATTGTGACATATATCGGAGTGAAATGGCTTCACAAACAAGAACAAATGTAGGGCGGGCTTTGATTTTGTCTATGGGGAATTGATTGAATGGCTGTGGCTTGCTATTGGTGGATCTCATGTGAGTGACAGGTTGCCCCGCCCTCATCATCAGAGAAGAGAAGAGATGCCACAGCAAGAGGGAGGGGAAGTTATTTTGATTCAAGATTATGAGGAACATGAATTATGTGCAACCAGTCAATTCCTCATGAACAAAATCAAGTCCCGCCTTACATTTGTTCTTGTTCCAGAAGGCGTTTCACTCGGATATTCGTCGCAATAGGAGAGAAAGGACAAGTGCAACTTCCCTTTCATGCCGACTTTAAATGTCAGAAATGAGACACGTTCACACACCCAGCATGATGGAGCAACGTTGCGTCGGTTGTCGTCCGGTCAGCTGTGTGAACTGCTCTGGATGGTAAAACTCCAGTGACTCCATGAAGGCCTGTAGACCACGCTCGCCACGCCCCCTCAGGATGTCCAATAAACGGCCTGCACACAACAGCCAATCAAATCTCCACACACGCCCACCTATCACAACACACCATACATTCTTTCTCTTTAAATGTGAACTTCTGCATCTTAATTCATGTACTAGCCATCCTAAAGTTTATGCAAGGTGAGGATGAGTGTGTCCTAAATCAGAGTTTGTATCTTTATACAATACAGACTGTTTCAAAGCAGCTTTATAGAAATGAACAAGAAATTTACTGTAGTAAAATTGATCAGCTATTAAACTTAATATGCAGCTGTAAAGCAGCTCTACAAAAGATAACAGTGTTCATTCGGTTTTGTTCTAATCTGACGGTTTCAGTGCAATCAAATCAATAATACAAACCCGATTCCAAAAAAGTTGGGACACTGTTCAAATTGTGAATAAAAAAGGAATGCAATAATTTACAAATCTCATAAACTTATATTTTATTCACAATAGAATATAGATAACATATCAAATGTTGAAAGTGAGACATTTTGAAATGTCATGCCAAATATTGGCTCATTTTGGATTTCATGAGAGCTTCACATTCCAAAAAAGTTGGGACAGGTAGCAATAAGAGGCCGGAAAAGTTAAATACATATAAGGAACAGCTGGAGGACCAATTTGCAACTTATTAGGTCAATTGGCAACATGATTGGGTATAAAAAGAGCCCTTTCAGAGTGGCAGTGTCTCTCAGAAGTCAAGATGGGCAGAAGATCACCAATTCCTCCAATGCTGCGGCGAAAAATTGTGGAGCCATATCAGAAAGGAGTTTCTCAGAAAAAAATTGCAAAGAGTTTGAAGTTATCATCTACAGTGCATAATATCATCCAAAGATTCAGAGAATCTGGAACAATCTCTGTGCGTAAGGGTCAATGCCGGAAAACCATACTGGATGCCCGTGATCTTCGGGCCCTTAGACGGCACTGCATCACATACAGGAATGCTACTGTAATGGAAATCAGAACATGGGCTCAGGAATACTTCCAGAAAACATTGTCGGTGAACACAATCCACCGTGCCATTCGCCGTTGCCAGCTAAAACTCTATAGGTCAAAAAAGAAGCCATATCTAAACATGATCCAGAAGCGCAGGCGTTTTCTCTGGGCCAAGGCTCATTTAAAATGGACTGTGGCAAAGTGGAAAACTGTTCTGTGGTCAGACGAATCAAAATTTGAAGTTCTTTTTGGAAAACTGGGACACCATGTCATCCGGACTAAAGAGGACAAGGACAACCCAAGTTGTTATCAGCGCTCAGTTCAGAAGCCTGCATCTCTGATGGTATGGGGTCACATGAGTGCGTGTGGCATGGGCAGCTTACACATCTGGAAAGGCACCATCAATGCTGAAAGGTATATCCAAGTTCAAGAACAACATATCCTCCCATCCAGACGTCGTCTCTTTCAGGGAAGACCTTGCATTTTCCAACATGACAATGCCAGACCACATACTGCATCAATTACAACATCATGGCTGCATAGAAGAAGGATCTGGGTACTGAAATGGCCAGCCTGCAGTCCAGATCTTTCACCCATAGAAAACATTTGGCGCATCATAAAGAGGAAGATGCAACAAAGACCTAAGACAGTTGACCAACTAGAAGCCTGTATTAGACAAGAACGGGACAACATTCCTATTCCTAAACTTGAGCAACTTGTCTCCTCAGTCCCCAGACGTTTGCAGACTGTTATAAAAAGAAGAGGGGATGCCACACAGTGGTAAACATGGCCTTTTCCCAACTTTTTTGAGGTGTGTTGATGCCATGAAATTTAAAATCAACTTATTTTTCCCTTAAAATGATACATTTTCTCAGTTTAAACATTTGATATGTCATCTGTTGTATTCTGAATAAAATATTGAAATTTGAAACTTCCACAGCATTGCATTCTGTTTTTATTCACAATTTGTACAGTGTCCCAACTTTTTTGGAATCGGGTTTGTATTTCTAATTGTTCTCTTTTTGGATCCCTATTGACTTTTCCAGATGTGCGTGTGAAATGTGAGGCTGTGGCTTTTCAATTAACCTGAACGCAAACAATAAGCACAAAAGCATCTGTGGTATCATCATGACTCAATTTTATGACTTTGCAAAATTTCCCAATATTGCCGTACAGTCTTACTACATGCTCTGAACTATGTACTTTTCACTAGAGAAGGGACAAATGGAGCAGAAGGCTGAATCAATTAAACCAACTGATTCACTCTTTTGAAATGATTCAAAAGGCACACATGGATCTTTTCAGAATTCTGAATCAATTGAACCAAATTGCTTGGCAAAATGATTCACTCTTTCAAAGCACTAAAAAAAAGACGTATATAAAGACATTTTTACAAATAGGCCTAAATTGCCATTGTTTAGATGGAAGTGTCATCTAAAATGCAAAACAATTCACTCTTTCACGACTTCCCTATGTGTCCTCACCGGCTCTGCTGATTCTCAGCGGATACTGACTGGAGTTCAGCACCTCATCCTCGTCCTGCTCGTCGATCACCTTACACTGCCGCAGGTACGGCGTCAGCTTCGCCGGGTTTAAAATACGGGTCAGTTTGTGTCGGACTCCTTCCACTCGCTCGCACTTCTCCTCCTCTGACGGGGACATGACTAAACTCTCGTCTCCCAGTGGCCATTCACCTGTGAAAACATCAGATGTTTAAGATCACTATCAGCAGCTGCCACCTCAGGTGTCTCTTTTCACGTGTAGACGGTGTAGGAAGCGAGAAAAGTGGCTAAATTGTGCCTGTTTCCTGTTTTGTGAAGAAAATCTGTACCTGACCTAATTAGACTGAATCACTTTTTTTTCCAAACCTGACCTGCATAAATAATTTAAAAAAAAAAAAGAAAAAACACAACTTAAAAAAAGTAAAACATCCAAACAAATAATAGAAAAAAAAAATGGTATGTGTTAAAATAATTTGTTTCTTCTTAGCTCTATTTGGTTTATTTAATAAATAAATAAATAAAAGTCAGACTCTGGTTTTCGGATCCAAACAAACCCGTAAAGAGTTCTAACTACCATAACAGTCACTGCTTGAAAAACATTTTATGTCAGTGAATCGGTGAGTGAATCTCTAAACAAGATTGCTTGTCAAAAAGATTCAAAAGATTCAAACCTCATGGTCACAGTGACTGTAGAGTGATGGAAGATTTGCTGGAACAGAAATAAGAAGTCCAAATTTTTGCGACAATTCATATCCATTTCACGTATTGGCAGCATTTCGTAGCTACTTTACATTTTGCCGGCAATTTGTAGCTGTTTTATGTTTTGGCAGCAATTTGTAGCTATATTCCGGGCAATTTGTAGCTATCTTCCGGGCAATTTGTAGCTATTTTACATTTTGCCGACAATACCTAGCTACTTTACGTTTTGGCAGCAATTCGTACCTATCTTACGGGCAATTTGTAGCTATTTTACGTTTTGCCGGTAATTCGTAGCTACTTTACGCTTTGCCGGCAATTTGTAGCTATTTTACGTTTTGGCAGCAATTTGTACTTATCTTACGGGCAATTTGAAGCTATTTTACGTTTGGCCGGTAATTCGTAGCTACCTTACGCTTTGCCGGCAATTTGTAGCTATTTTACGTTTTAGCAGCAATTCGTACCTATCTTATGGGCAATTTGTAGCTATTTTACGTGTTGGCAGCTATTCTTAGCTATTTTATGTTTTGGCAGCAATTCTTAGCTATTTTACGTTTTAGCAGCAATTCGTACCTATCTTATGGGCAATTTGTAGCTATTTTACGTTTTGGCAGCTATTCTTAGCTATTTTATGTTTTGGCAGCAATTCGTAGCTATTTTATGTTTTGGCAGCAATTCGTAGCTATTTTATGTTTTGGCAGCAATTCGTAGCTATTTTATGTTTTGGCAGCAATTCGTAGCTATCTTCCGGGTAATTTATAGCTATTTTACATTTGGCGGCAATTCATGGCTATCGTTTTTGTGAATTGGTGGCTACTTCATATAATTCCAAACAATCTCATTCATCATTTGTAAATTTTTGTATGATCTGCTTAAGCCCTACTGATGGTACAATTTAGGGGTGGACCTTCCCAGCAAACAAAAACATGTTCTAATTTGCTAACTTTCCCATTTAGTTATGAAAACATTGTTTTTCAATGTTCTTTCAATTATAAAAAAAGTACAGTTTTTTTAAATGTTTTAAAAACATTTGTTTTTCTGGGTATGTGAACGTTATTTGAAAATTCCATTTTATCATTCATATCATTATAGGAACGTTACTTTTGAATCTTCTCTGAACGTTCTGAAACAAGAAGTAACATTTAAAAACATTTCAACAGAAACGTTTAAAATGTTTCAGGGAAGAAAAAAAATCACATATGAATGATGTAAAATGTTTTGAGAACATTATTGAAGACCAGATAACGTAGAACAAAAGTTCTATTAACGTTACTGGAAGAACGTTTCTTCATAACTTTGAAAGAACATTGCCAGAACATTAGCCAAAGTTCTGAGAACGTTCCCGGTTATCTAGTTTAATGTTTTTTTCAACAACAACAACAACAAAAAATTTATGAATCACAGTGCAAATTCACACAAAATTTCTTAAAATAGTTTTTCATGAGATCTAGGTGAATGCAACACATGTAAATTCACTGCACGAGGGGCAAAAGAGTGACTGTAAAAAAAACAGCAGCTGTCTCACTGGACATGATAAAATTGAATCCATATATCAATAAAGAGGTGTGTAAAATACAAAATAGTAATTTTAATGTCTATCTCTGTTTAAGTGATAAAGAAGACCTAAGTATACAATTTAAGCCATTTCTTATAAATATGTGACTCATTTTAGAGAAAATATATGAGTTAATAAATCATTGAGACAGAAAAGTCACTGTATAACAGGAAAGACCCTATTAATATCTGGAAAAAATGTGCATAAATGCTAACTACATTAGCGTCCACACCAACGGACGGCATGTTACTACTTTAAGCGCGCGCTAATCTATAACAAGCGTGGGCTTTTAAGTCTAAGCTTTTTTTTCATCAATGTTTTTATCGTTCATCAGCATAAATCTGTACTGGATGGAGCTTACATGGAGACAAAATGGCATCGTTTTAAAAAACTGGATTTTAGGTAGCCTACATTTACACGACAACGGTGTAGGAAAATCGTAAAAAGTTTTTCCTTGGCATTTTTTCGCAAACAGACGACAACGTTGTCAAAATGGCCCTCATTCACACGGATCCGTGAAAAAAAAAAAAACTAAAAACACTGCATTATGCTGCCAGACCAGTAGTTGGCGATGTCACTTTGTAAAGAAACTTGAGCCTACAGACTGAACACATAAATACACATGCACTTGACATCACTGTTTTCACAAATTCACGTTTTTTGTAGTTTACACCGAGACAATAATCGTTTTCAAAATGATTATCTGTATTGTTTTCAAAAACTTGCACTTTGGGTATATTTACACGACAATGATTTTGAAAGTTTTTTCTTTGTGCAGATGACAACTTTATCAAAAACATCCCGTTCACACGGATCCGTGAAAATGACTATAAATGACTGATCGTTTCACTATTAAAATTATCAGGAAATTTGCGTTGTATGGAGTTAATATTGAGCCATAATTATGAGCGAAAACGCAGATGAGTAACAAATATATGTATTGTGTTTTACAAATATAAATACATGAGCCTACATCATATTTCACAAATAAATAAAAACGGCATGTAATCTTTGAACAAATACCAAATCTAGCGCATACACATTTGTATGCTGTTTAATGTTAGACGATCGCTTTATTTTACATTTGCGTGAGTAATCTTCTATCACTTGTTTCAGCTTCTTGTTCTCCTGCGTTTTGATCCGGAGATTCTTTTTTTCTTACAGAAGATGCGTAACAGCGCCCCCTATCGTATAGCCTGAAAATTCAGTCAATGGCGAGGATAAAGTAAATCTGAATGAAATTCACAAAAATTCAGATAACAGATATATTCCTAATTCTGAGTTTCTTTATAAATCAATATTTTCAAACGATGTACTTTTATACTAATACTTTCATGAATATACTTTTAAGTATATCTCGATCAAAAGACTGAGTCCAAGTATAGGCCAAACATTCTTAGACTTTTCTGTTAGTATAAGTCAAGTATACTTAAGTGCAATTTTAAGTATATTTCTGAGAAGTATATAAAAAGTAGACTGAAAGTATACTTTATTTTTAGTTTAAAAGAAGTATACTAATANTAGTGCACTGAAAATAAAAACTGCACTTTAAATACCTGAATGATGCAGCCTACGTAATTAACCGAAAATATGAGGTGGAATGTTGGATACACTCAGCTGTCACATGTTTCCATTGGCGGAAAGGGGCGGGGCGATCAGACTCAGACGTTAAATGACAAAATAACCAACTGCATTAAAGTGGTTTAAATGACTCCTTTTTCTGTAGTTTCATTACCGATGTAAACTGTTTTACGTATGTAAAAACGTATGTACTTGAACTTTGGAAAGAGGCTAAAACTTTTTTTATTGTTATGAATAGAGGTATACTATGCACGTGACGTCACCGTCGACCGTTATGACTGCGGTCACGCCCACTGAGTGGCAAAAGACTGAGCGGCAGCATTGGTTTTCAGCGTGAATGCCGCGCAAAACACATCCAAAACGGTAAAGAGCTTTGCGATTGACTGTACAAATAGCTTTGACACAAAACCTGAGGTATATATTTAAAGACTGCCGAAAAAAGAAGCAAATGGATCACTGCAATTCACAGAAACAGCTGGACTCCAGGCAGAGAAACATGGATTTGCAGTTATCATTTTGTGTCAAATTGTTGGATTTTGAGGTAAAATCATACCGTATATATTGTATTGTTATATATTATGTTGGCAACTCATCAATTAAATATTTTCCATCTTATATTCTGCATAATTGTGTGTTTTAAAATAAACACTGACAAAAATAAAACTACATTTTAGGGCTGGACAATATGACGATATATATAACAATGATAAAAGTGATTACTCGGATTTAGATCTACCTATATATAAAATATCCACAGGCAGATTTGCTATGTATTTCCCCGGCGTCAAATCAGGGTATATAAATGTCAGGAAACACGATTCCTGGCTGCATGTCAATATCCATGGATTAGGTTTATTTGACAAGTTGTAAGAAACACTTTCGAGTCCAACCTTTAGTGTAATTCATAGTGTTTCCCCTATTAAAATCCAGTCACGCATCAGGTTCTTTTGCCACTCAGTCCAGCTGAGGGAGCGCGTTTTCGGCGGGAAAATGACGTCGATGCATACCCTCTATAGTGCCGGTGGCCGTTGAGTTGCCATGGCAACGAACACATAAACTGCTGGAGGGACGGCGTCACATTCACTCTGTTTCTTGTCAGTTATATAAAAAAATTCTTCAACGCGTCGGATTGGTTAAGAAACATTAATAGTCTACTTTAAGCACTTTTGTTAATATTCATGCCTCTGTGATTATTTGGTATCTTTCCTTAATCCTTTGAAATGTCTGCTAGTAAATGTTATGCTAGCATAGCATATCGGTTTATAATGATGCTCAGCACAGAATGTCTTGAACGCTTTCATTCATGTTTTATTATTAATTTGGGTGTATTTTATTGTTCATAAACAATTCATTTTGAGTCTGAATTCATCATTCACAGCTGTTTTAAAAATTAAATTAGGTTAAAAACTTTACCAACACAACTAAACCGTGACGTTGCTATGTTAAAAAGTTACGTATCTGGGAAATTCACTTTTCCAGTTGTCACAGCATAACTACGAAAGTTTGGTCTCAAATTACGTATCAGTTTCGTAACAATATCATATTATGGTTAGCTGGGACTCATCTTAAAAACCTCAACAATGATGTCAATCAAAAAATATTCAAACATAGTAATGCATGCTGGGAGGGAGCCATGAATGAGTTTTGTATGCTGGCATGAAGTTTCATGCCGATTGCTGATGTCTGTGAGTGTCTAAATATTGTAGTTAATAACTTCATGCCCAAAACATGTTTTCATTCAGAAAATCAGATTTTTACAACATATGCTATCACATGGTCAGCAGGCCTAGACAAATATTTAAATGAATTACAAAACAAAACACTTCTGATCAGTGATTAGACTTCAGATGGGATCAGTGAATCAGACCACTTCACGATGTTACCGTTAAAGGTGGGATAAGTAGATTTTCAAAAACTCTTTTGGACATTGTTGATAATTGAAATCAACCCAAACAACCACACCCCTCTCTTCACTGCTCCGTTTCCAAAACTCTCCAACCCTCCAAATCCCCCGCTTGCTCGTTCTGTCTTCTCGACCATCATACGTCCCCTAATGGTTACACGTTTGTTGTTGGTGTCGGCCCGACTAACTTCCAAACAGTGTTTTTTAAAATTGACTTCAACTTTAATCAACAGTCACCTGATATCTTGAATTTTCTGACAGAGTAAAAGTTTTTTCTGAGTGTTAAAGCAGCCAGAGAATCAATCAAGGGTCAAGAGCACAACCACTGTTTGCTCCTCTTTCCTTCAGTGATTTTACTCATTAACTTCAGGTGTCATCACTAACGCTGCATTCACACGGGCGTCGGCGTTAATGCTTCTTATTTACTTTGAATGGGTGATGTCATGTGTTGCTGAACTGAACTGTGGGTTTCGTTGCGTCGCTTCACTCACGTTGCAAGCGGCAGAAGTTGAAGATTTCTCAACTTTTCAAGCGCCAACGCAGGCGTCAGCCAATCAGATCGCCTTATGCAAACACCCTAAAGCAGTCGCTAGCCAATTGCGTTCATGCAACACTGGAAAGTAATGTGATTGGCTGTTGTCACTATAATGGTCGCGTCAACACAAGCTTCAGACACGCCCTCCATCAAGCGTTAACGCAGACACCCCGTGTGAATGCAGCTTAATGGTCACACTGAGTGATGAAACACGGGAGATTTTGTGGCGTATAGAGCATCCAACCTTAAGCCATTTTTAAGCCAAAAATTTAGTGATCCTTAATATTTAAAGGACATTTGAAGAATTTAATTTCTGCCAACATTATGAGAACATTCTTTAAAACCTAATGACAATATAGTGGTTTCATGAACAGAATTAACATGCATAACCTTTACATAAACGGATGTTCTTTTAAAACATAACTTTTTTTATCTTTTTGCTAACTTTTTGAGAGCAGCAAGTCATCAGCAAGCCATGCGCAACTTCCTCGACCACAGAGTCAAATTAACAGTACAAGTTTGTTGTCATTTCTTCATTCAACAAACAAGAAATCGATTACAACTTTAGAACCATTGGACCAAACCATCAAGAATTTCTCCCGAGACTGCAAATCTGGACGCTTTTCAACAGCTAAGGCAATTGCAAGTATTGTACATTTGAACTTTAAACAGTGATTTAGTTTAAAATTGTGAACCGCTTTGTTAACAAAGGTGCTTTATAGTGAGAAACTGATGGTTCTTCCAGCTCATTAAATGACTCTTTTTATAGCTCCATTCCTCTGTTATGCTACGGTTTCATTCACTTCCACTTTATTGTTTCCCAAGTATGTGTGCGTGATTTGTGTGTTTATTTAGATTAGTTATGTATTCATGGATTTAGTAAAATAAAACTTTTGTGCACATTCTTGCGAGTTAATTCTGGTCTGCTTATAAATCAAAGTTAAATTAACGATTATGATCAGAGCAGCATGCTAAGAAAGTGTTATTTTTTGGTGGCCACAGAAAATATCCTTTCTGAAGAGTTGATAGATAGACGACCAATACTGAGTGTTCGCTGGACGAACATATTAATTGAGTAATATTTATACAGCTACATGAAGTTGATTCAGTTAACCGATCCAGATATTTATAATTAATTATGAGTTATGATTAATTATTCATATTTCCCTTTGAGTTAATTTGCTACAACATTATTGAAAAACAGTTAACATTAAACAAACATTCTATTAATGTCACCAAAGACTATAGAATAACACAAGACGCGTCACTCGGATTATTATGAATGGGAGAAAGTGCAACGCGCAATATGGCGGAATAAGTCCCGCCTTCTAAATTCAAGATTCAAGAGTTTTATTTGTCACATGCACAATTATATAGAGCATATATAACCAGATAATAAGAGCCAATCGCAGATTGGTAAAGTCATTGCGTCACTGCAGCTGCCGTTGGAAGCTCCGGTTCCTATAGAAACAGTCAGACACGCGCCTCCGAAACGAGGCAGAAGAGACACGCATTTAGGACTGCGCATGCACGTTAGCTTGATCCAGCCTGAAAAATACAGTTTTTTTTTGTAATGATTCGAGCGTTTAGAAACTAAATTTATGAGACAGTTGTTGTCAGATTTCATTGGTGATTTCAAATATGAAATTTAATCGAAAGCTTGGCAAACAGCTTTGGAGAATTTGATGTTTCCCCATTCAAAGAGATAGGAGCTGCACTTGAATGGCCGAGAGGCGTTTTAAATATGGCCGCCAAGTGAAATGACTTGTCTTAAAGGGATTTTAATGTCACTGGAAGAATGTTTGTTCATAACTTTGAGAGAACCTTGTCAGAACGTTAAGTTATGAGAGTGTTCAATTTTAGCTGGGTCAAGAAGCCCTATTGAATTTTACATGAATGATAAAAAAGTTGTGAGAGATTTTGCTCCTAGATGATATTTTCATATAACTCGCAACTTTCAAAACTGTTTTGTGTTCTGAAAGTTTTTGGGAAGCCGTTTCATCAGCTGAACAATTGGCATGTTGTTTAACAACAGTACAATCTATTGAATTAATTATATCACGGCCTCGTTTTCATTCCTGACAAAAATTTAATATGTCTACGGTCTATTGTTATGATGATGTGTTTCAGATGTCCTGATCAGAGTTTGACAGGATTGAATATGTGTCACATCCTGACAGCATGTTCACATTCTGTCTGTTCTCAATCATCTCTCTGTCTCACCAGCACAACACTGAACGCTCGACCAGAAGCTGAAGATCAAGAGACATCCAGCGGTTCTGCGAGGGAGGAATGTGGCGAAGGGCAGCCGAGCATCCAGTCCCATCCAAACACATAATCAGAGCTTTGTCCTGCAGAAGAATGACTCTTTATGACTCCTTTCAGACAGATTTAACTGCTGTTGTGCCATTAATAGGCAGTATAGAGCAGGATCTGACATCATCAGAGCCTCTGCGGCCAGAACATTAGCATTTCAATGCTTAGATGAAAAGAAAAGAGCATGTTTCTCAACTGGTTTCTGCTAGTATAGTAAGAGTTTAAAGCTAAAAAATGAATGTGATGAGAAATGTTTGAGTTTATATTGAGATCTCTGACTTTACCGGTCAAAGTTTGGAACAGTTAAGATTTTTTTTAATGTTTAAATTTTTCACTGTATTTTAATCAAATACATGCTTCTGTGATTAACATATTCCTAATTTTGGCGTGATTGCAGCCTCTTGAGGCAATTGAGGAGTCATTTCAATAGCTAAAATTATTCAAATAACTGATTCATTTGAGTCACTTTTAAGTCTTTTTTGTAATAATTTAATACTTTGTACTATGAGCTTGTACAGCTGCTTGGTAAACTGCAGGTTGAAATAGCTTCACCAACACATGATGATGATGATGATGATGATGATGATGAGTTTAACATGTTCAACCAATCAGAGAATGTTCATTGGCATCAGGTGATCAAGTCTGAACATGAGCAGTGGGCTCGACTGGAATCTGCATTATACAGGATTCAGTCATCATACTCATACTCTCACCATACAAATGATTCAGCGGTGATGACATGAAACGACATGATAATCCAGTGGTTTTGTAGTAGATTGAGTGTGATTCAGACACACAAACCCTGAGACATACAGACAGGGAACATTTATGGTACTGTAATATGTCCTAAATATGTCAACTATATTACTGCCAGTCCTATATTAAAAGTTGAATATATAGTAGGCCTAATTCCAATTTATAGGCCTATTCGCCTAAATTCCCCAGCGTTAAATTAACACCATTCTGTGATCATATGGGAACTACCAGCAGGGTGTTAAAAGTAACACTGAAACAGTGTTAGAGTTAATTAGATACTTAAAGATAAACAGCAAAACAACTGAACTTCCAGCCACAGCCTTAGAAGAAATCAACTGAAAAGACATTACATCTCTCTTATTACAAACACACTGACTTTTCTATCATTTGTCTACAGTTTTTTGTTCTATTTTTTTTTCAGAATTAACAGCGGTTTAGATGTTAATGTTTTATTGAAAATGTTTGGTCACCATTATGGGGATCAGTATTTTATTTTGACACTCGATTTTTATTTATTTATTTTTATGTGAGTTTGTGGTCTCTGTAATCTCTGTCTCTGTTTATCAAAACACATAATTTGTTGTAAAGCCAGAAATGGAGATGATTAGGTGATATATTTTTCATCATCATCATAAAAAAAAGTGATTACATTTACATTTGTTCATTTTATCCAAAGCGACTTACATGTGAGGAATACAACAAGCGAGTCGTCATGACTAGGCAAATAGACACAAGAAGTGCTCACAATACAAGTTTTAGGCAGTGCTCAGAGTATCATAAGCTACAACAGAGAGGGATTAAAGGAAGTGAAAGGATAGGTATAAGATTTTTTTTTTTTTTTTTTTATATCATCACTGACCAAAAGTGGTTACTTGTTATTAATAGGTTTTTACCATCAATACTTTTTTTGCCACAGATCAGACTTTCTGAATTTTGATTTCTAAATATATTGAGAAGAAAAAAAACTAGACACACCCACAGACATCAAGAATCAGCATATGACTTTCAACAATGGTGATATGCTTCATGCCACAATGCATCAATGCATGGGAGTCATGCGTTTTATACTATTGTGGCTCCCAGCATGCATTGTGGCATGAAGCATGTCACCACTGTTAAGATTTTAATGCTTATTCTTGATGTGTGTGTCTGAACGACACATCATTTCTTTAATTTTTTGTTTGTTTGTTTTAAATACGTGATCTACTGTAGTAATGTGTATTGTGACAAGACCTAATGTTTAGAGAACATTATTAAAGACCAGATAACCTTGAACGAACATTACCAGAAGAACGTTTGTTCATAACTTCGAGAGAACATTTTAGCCAAAGTTCTGAGAACGTTTCCTGTTAGCTGTGCCAATAAAAAGCTGAAATCTGTGCAGGAATGTGTGCAGCAGTTTGACAGTGAACACATTGTACAGTAAGTGTTTGCTGTGGACTCTCTTCTATGAACTGTTGGGAAAACGAAACCAAGGAGACGCCGTTCAGAAAGCTGTGGAATTCTGCTCTAAAATAAAGCTCATTTGCATTGAAATCTACTCAAACTGTGAACTTCCTTCAGCATGGTTTCCTCTTGCTTCGGTCTAGAGCTGCTTCCCAGAGCGCTCCGGTTGTCCTGGCACAGTTTCCCGGAGACACAGAAGAACATTTATGAGGCTTTGATTTGACAAACTATAAACATAATCTCAAGCACTTTAACTTGAACCCACAACAGCCATAGAGAAGTTGAAATAACAAACAAAATGTCATTATATTTTTATTCATATTATCCATTAAGCAGAAACTTTCATCCAAAGTGACCTCCTCTAAATGAGGAGTATGAAAGTATCTATTTCCCATGAGATTGATGAAACAAAAAAAAAACCCCAAACCACATTATGGATAGAGAGTAATCCTCTGTGTGTCGGTGTGATGTCATGTTCATGGATGAGTGGGTGGGAAAACCTGAAACCTATGCAGACCAATGAAACACACCTCAAATACACTCATGCAATGTAATAAAAACAATTGAAAGCGTAAATGAATGTGAGTTGGAGCGGCCAAATCCAAACTTAAATTTATCTGTATGCATCTGGCAGATGCTTTCATCCATAGTGACTTCATAATTTATATTTTATCAGTCTGCATGTTGCCTGGGAACATGAGATCATGAAAACCATCAGCCCACACCAGAAAACACCAGCAAAACCAGTTCTAAGCATAACCTGGATCGTGATGGATCCTCATGTGACATCTAGAGAGCTTGAGGCTTCATAAACCCTGAGCGGCAGAACGCAGACGCTATTAAAAGGTTGCATAAACGCTGTGAGAAGGTTGTAAAAGTGTTGTGGGAGGCCAGTGTGGGCAGCGAGAGGTTCAGGGTGTGTCTGACTGTGGTCACAGACACGGAGAAGAAACAGCAGCTGAGAAAAGAAAGAAAAAGACTTGGTAAATATCTGAGGTTCACAGGAATCAGAGCCATGAAATCAGATACTTATGAAACAGAGTTATTTATGTCACATGAAAAGTTCCAGTGTTTTCTGATATTTTGATTGGTTTTACATTGTCTGCTTCATTTTATTTGATTTCATATTTAGTAGTTTTTTGTTTGTATTTTAAGGCATATTTAGTTGGTTCACTTACCCACTACTGGGGAAAGTTGGCCCCGTATAGCTGCAGTAAAAAAAGGTAAATGAGATTAATCTAAAAGTTAAAATTATTCTGAGACTTATGAAGATTTACATATTTAATTGCCCATATTTTAATTGAAGAAATGTCATAATAGCAATGCACATTTAATGATTTCACTCAACTAATGTATAGGTTTTAATGAAAGCGAAAATATCTGAAATGAATTTTGGGTGGCTCATCTTACCCCAAGGGTCTAATTGTATCTTTTTACTTCAAAATTAAAAGTATAACTTTTACTCCAGAAATACAAAAACACTGATGTGTCCACAAATTCCTCTTTAACAAATAAAACAACTTTGATATTCAATATAATACCATGTCATAGATTTTCCAGAGACACACAATTAGATCAATCAACCTCAAAACTGTTTCGGCTGACTAAATCTCACAAATGTTGATATTCAGATGAAATGGCAAAATTTAAAATATGTGCTGAGATGAGACAGGAGGACTAAAAAAAAGGCGGTTGGGGGTCATCTTGCCCCATGTTACCCTATATAAATTAATATATGTGACATATACATTTATATAGGCCTATATGTGTGTTAGAGTGAGAGGAAGTAATGCAGACAAGAGTAAACTGTAATTTTGTCCTCGCTGTGGGGAGCGTCTGTCCGGCATCCAAGTCCAAAAAACATTTTCTGTTCTCATATGAATAAAGTTTTTCAGCCGGAGACTGTTTTGCTTGGAGATGAACGGAATAAGAATGAGAATCAGAGGGAAAAAGAGTAAGAGAAAAAAGCAGCAGGATAAGAAATAGGCTACTAATGTGTCTGTGAGGAAACATGTTGAGGAGCGAGTGAGTTTGTTTTACCCTTGTTAGTAGCTATTTACATAGATATAAATACATATGAGCTGTGGGTTGCGGTTGTGGTTTGTTTTTTTTTCTCCTTTTTTTTTTTTTGTAGCTCAAATGACT
>RJVU01021200.1:4316318-4334309 GCA_003731715.1 Anabarilius grahami | reverse complement strand
GGTGGCAGCATCATGCTGTGGGGGTGTTTTTCAGCTGCAGGGACAGGACGACTGGTTGCAATCGAGGGAAAGATGAATGCGGCCGAGTACAGGGATATCCTGGACGAAATCCTTCTCCAGAGTGCTCAGGACCTCAGGCTGGGCCGAAGGTTTACCTTCCAACAAGACAATGACCCTAAGCACACAGCTAAAATAACGAAGGAGTGGCTTCACAACAACTCCGTGACTGTTCTTGAATGGCCCAGCCAGAGCCCTGACTTAAACCCAATTGAGCATCTCTGGAGAGACCTAAAAATGGCTGTCCACCAACGTTTACCATCCAACCTGACAGAACTGGAGAGGATCTGCAAAGAGGAATGGCATAGGATCCCCAAATCCAGGTGTGAAAAACTTGTTGCATCTTTCCTAAAAAGACTCATGGCTGTATTAGTTTAAAAGGGTGCTTCTACTAAATACTGAGCAAAGGGTCTGAATACTTAGGACCATGTGATATTTCAGTTTTTCTTTTGTAATAAATCTGCAAAAATGTCAACAATTCTGTGTTTTTCTGTCAATATGGGGTGCTGTGTGTACATTAATGAGGAAAAAAATTGACTTAAGTGATTTTAGTCATTTTAGCAAATGGCTGCAATATAACAAAGAGTGAAAAATTTAAGGGGGTCTGAATACTTTCCGTACCCACTGTATATGAAGAATACAGAGTGAGAATTTGTGGTATTTTGACAAATAAACACAATGGAAAAATTAACCTAAATGTTGAGGATGAAATATGCACCGAAGACATAAGAGGAAATTTTTTTGTTTGTTTGTTTTTTTGCCTTTTTGTCATCATCACCACATAACAAAAGCTGTTGTCTCGTGATAACAAGAAAAATAATAATTTATGGCCTCTAACTTCTGTAATATGAGCTCAATGATGTTCATTAGCTCATTTGAGGAAAAAAGGTAGGACAGGACTTGATTTTCTCCATGAGGAATTGATTGGATGGAGGAAGTGTCTCTATATGAAGGTGTTTGTACAATACTCTAAAAAAAAAAATAGTGCTCTATATAGCACTAAAAGTGGTTTTTGGCTCAGAATCATAGGGGAACCACTTTTGGTGCTATGTAGAACCATATCTTTTAAGGTGCTCTACAGCACCTTTGTCAAATGGTGCTATCTAGAACCCATAAGAGATGCCATATCACATTTTATTTCTTCAACAAATATGGTGCTATACTGCACCAACAGTGGTTCTTTGGCTCATAAAGAACCTTTAAAGGGACTTAACAGGTTCTTTGTACGGCAGTGGCACCTTAACCACCCCAAAGAACCACTGAAGAACCGCTGGAGAACCTTACAGAGGCTTAACAGGTTCTGTATACAGTAGCAGTGCTATATAGCCCCTCAGTCATCCCAAAGAACCGTCGAAGAATCACTGAAGCACCAAGATTTGGTGCTATACAGCACTTAAAGTGGTTCCCCTATGATTACGAGCCAAAGAACCACTTATAGCACCATTTTTTTTTTAGAGTGATAATGCACACATTTTGATGTGATTCACAATAAAACCATATGAATTAAAGTAAATAGTTCATGCTTGATTATCTTCGTGCATCTCTGCATCCTGGCACACTTAACTAGTGAAAGATCTGCTGAAACATGTTTTTTTTTCCTCTCTTCTCCTGCAGGCCTTCAGTCTGGTTTCGTCACGCTGCCTCGTTTATCACGACTCGACCAAAGCTTTGCCGAAACATCTGAACTGCTCGGCACAGACAGTCGACGGAGTTCCCTACCGGAGAACAGCGATGTCTCGATAACACGATCTGATTCGCTCTCGTCCTTCACGGTGGACCTCGGCCCCTCCCTCATGAGCGAGGTTCTGGAGCTGATTGACAACGCCTGCTGCCTCATTACGAGCCGACAGGATCAGGAGGAGGAGGAGCCAAGCTCTGAGTATGAGACGGATCATAATCAGCCGACAACAGATGCTTCAGTCAGTCCTCCAAACAGAGCAGACGTCAGCATCGAGCCCAAGAGGTTCCAGCACGCTGCTAGCATGCTAGCACTTCACTTTGGAGGAGGAAGACCTGGAGAGGAGCGGCAGAGACCTGCATCTTTCAGACACACAAGGACACCGTACAGTTTCACTGAGACGGAGGAAGAAATCAAAGTATGAACATCAGAAATATATTAAAGGGATATTAAAAACCAGTTTGATTTAGTTTTTGATATAATCTTTCATTTTAAGTCCATATAAACATTAAAATATTTTGGAATTAAGAATCTTGGACAAATTTAAAGGACCTAAAAGAGACATGCTATCATGTCTGTGCTTGACCAGAGAGCTGTCTGGAGTCTTTCTGTACAGACAAGCATCGTTCAGATGAACAAACTTTGAGCTGTAAATGTCTTTGTCACTTAAACTTGAAATCAAATGTATTAGATGAACCTGTACATATATTCACATGTACGTTTACATTCTTGTGATGCTTACGTGTACATGCACCTTGTAAAGGGCGATTACCAATACTAGTAGCCACTAGAGTTCATTAAACATTGATTTATATCTGTCTGGTAAAGCCACAAAGAAGATTCTATAATCGTTATATTTGGTTGTCTTCATTATGACATTCATATATTAAAAGCAAAAATCTTTCATAAACACTAACATAATCATGTGTCCAGTATTATACTTACAGCTGACTGGATTAATATGTATTTCAGTGCAAGTGTAATTTCTATAAATCACATGAATGAATAACATTCAGAATTGCAGTATATGGTCCAGCTGAACATGATAACATGACGACACCAGACAACAGAGTGTTGGAGAGAGTGGTATAAATAGCGTCCTTGGTTGCATATTGACACGTGATCAATATTCAGGCGACTGTGAATGGAGAAGGGAACTGGCACGCTTGTTCAATTTGGACACTAAAAAGGGGTTTCCCAGCCAACAGGGAAGTTCTCATAGTTATGAACAAACATTCTTCCAGTAACATTAATAGAGAGCTTGTTCAATGTTATCTGGTCTTTAATAATGTTCTCAAAAGGTTAGCAAAAAAACGTTATTTATACATTGTTTGAAGAAGGTTTTTTTTAAATGTTCTCGTAATGTTGGGAGAAAATGGTCTTAGAACAACTTTCTTGAAACATCTTTAAAACATTTGAAATGACAACCAACTTCAAATAAGGTTGTGTTTGCTGTTTTAAAAGAACATCTTTGGAACGTGGGGAAGTTTTGTACCATGTCCCATAGATATTGTTTCTGACTTTTCTCTTAAATTTATGTAAATGTTATGCAAATGTTCAAATTAAACTTTTTTAAAACAATGTTCATGAAATCACTATATATTGTCTTTAGTATGTGATGAATGTTCTTGTAATGTTGGCAGAAAACATTCTTTGTACAACATTTTTGTCATTTAAATATCATGGATCACTAACTTTCTAGCTTAAAAATGGGTTAGATAGGTTGGATGTTACACTGCAAAATTCCTAGTGTTTCATGAACACTGCTCAGTGTTCATATGTGTCCACACTAGAGAGTGTTAAACTGAAGCAGTGTTGGAGTTAATGAAATAAATGGTAAGACTTTACAATAAGGTTCATTAGTTAATGAACCAATAATGAACTGCACTTATACAGCATTTATTACATTTTTGTTAATGTTAATTTCAACATTTACAAATACATTTTAAAAATCTTGTTAACATTAGTTAATGCCCTGTGAACTAACAACTGTATTTTCATTAACAAAGATTAGTAAATACAGTAACAAATGTATTGCTCATGGTTAGTTCATGTTAGTTAATACATGAATTAATGTTTAACTAATGAACCTTATTGTAAAGTGTTACCTAATAAATAAGTGACGATTGAGCATTAGTGATGACACACTGAAGGAAAGAGGAACAAGCATTTGGTGTCACCATTATGGTGATCAGTGTGTCATGTAGTTGGGCTCTGGACCCTTGATTGATTTATTACTTTTTCTCTGGCTGATTCGGCAGTGTGTTCACAAGACACATTTATTGTGTCAGAGGAAGTTGAGACAGAATAACATCAGGTGATATTGGCTGTTAAATAATGTCACTGTTCACATCTGAAGTCTAATCATTGTTTGGAAGTGTGTTTTGTTATTAAAGCTGCACTCTGTAACTTTTTTGGTTAAAAATTATCCAAAATCAATTTCTGAGCAAGTACATAACCAGCCAGTGTTTAAAACTATCTCCTCACCTTAGCTCGATTCACAACAGTAACCAGCATGTGGTGTTTTGAATGCTTTGAAACAGTGAATAATTTTGCGAAGCAATTGATTCGAAGCTTTGAAATGCTTTGTTTCTCCCATCACTAGTTTCTCTTTCCTTCAGTGATTCTGCTTGTTAACAGCAGGTGTTTGAATGTTTCAGGAACATCATACTAACCTTTAATTGACGTTCAATTAATATTAAGGAAACTGGGCATTTTTAAGTTCTTGGAATGTTACAAATCAACGTTCCTATAATGTTGAGTTGTTAGTAAAAAATAAGTTGAAAGAATGTTTCAGGAACATAATACAAACCTTAAAAAAGTTACACTAACATCAAGAAAACTGAACATTTTAATATTTCCATTACCAAAACTGAACGTTTGGAAAATGTTCTTAAAAATTTGTAGTCTGGGTTAGCTGCTTCCAGTGCTGTCAGCCTGTGTTTTCACTTCCACGATCACTTATGACTCAGAGGAATCATTCAGGGATTTATCCACTGATAAATTACAAACTTAATTGTACATTTTGTCATGAAATATAATTCATTTTAAAGCGTTAGTTCACCCCAAAATGAAAATTCTGTCATTAATTACTCACTCTCATGTCGTTCCACACCCGTAAGACCTTAGTTCATCTTCAGAACACAAATTAAGATATTTTTGATGAAATCCGAGAGGTATATGACTCGTCCATAGACAGTAATTTAACCTCAAGGTCCAGAAAGGTACTAAAGACACAGTTAAAACAGTCGACGTGACTGCAGTGATTCAACCTTAAGTTTATGAAGCGACAAGAATACTTTTTGTGTGCAAAAACAAAACAAAAATAATGAGAAAAATAATTGGAAAATAGTGATCATTTTATTTTGAATTTCAAAGGTTTTTGTGTCTATTTTTTTATTAAAAGATTTTGTGGATTTTTCATCAGAACTGAAAAAACTGGATGGAGCCCAAGTGCAGATACCACACTGGACTTCAGTATCTCAGTATCATACTTTGGCATCAAAAGACGATTCTTTATTTGAGCATAAACAAAACCAAAAGATTGAGTAACAACACTTAGGAGAAAGGGTATGGTCATTCATTACACAGGTAAACTGAGTGGCATGGAAGGTTGTAGCACTAGGAGGAAGCCTGTTGTGACATCTGATGGACAAATAGTCACAAAAATTAGTAATTGTCCCAAGTGTGAAAACAGACAATTTTATGATCTAGAAACATTATTAAGCAGGAACTACAACCCTCTACAATGTAAATCACTTGCATGTGACCAAATTTCATGTTAGGTGACCAAAAAATGGCTAATAAATCATACAATTTCAGTTGCCTGTGGTTGAGTAAGAAGCAAAAAATAAGTTTAGCGCAGATATCATTTCATTGACTGCTGAGCTTTATGCATCGTCGTTTGGCTGGAAGCGCCCTCGGTCCCTTTCTCCCACACATGCACACTCGACATGAAAGAAAGAGAGAGGTTTTTACAAATGCCATAAAGAGAATTACAATACAATACAATACACATTTTATTTAAATAGCACATTTGAACTTAAATGGTTTGAGGCAATTTACAGTAAAATTAGCAGATTCTCTTTTCCTCTGCCATAAAATTATTTTATTTATTTATTATATAGAGTGTACTGAGAGGGAACCCCTATTAACAGCATATCCTTCTTACTAATGGTTATAACTTTTTAAGACAACAATTAATAACCAACACTTTAACAGGGCAAATACCACGTGGGCCCTATGATCAACTGCGATATGGACTAGTGTCTGTGAAAATTAAACTACAAAACGACTGCTATTTAAATATGAAGTTTGCATGTTCTGCGTAAATAAGTGCACAGTTTCATGAGACATACTCATGAGGTCACTCCACATGAACTTCATGTCTAGAGCTGATAGCCTCCAGAGGGCACCCTGGACTATTGCCTTCCTGTCAAAGACCATTTCACATAACCCAGATGACCAGAATATTAAAAAAAATTCTGTGATAGATTTTTGGTCATACCACTCAGCCCTGGTTACGAGTAGCAGAAGCAAAGAAAACGAAAAATGTGTGTGGACCAAAGTTAAATAGCATTTTACATAGGATAAGTGGATGTGACCATTCAGATTGTAAATTACATTTTACCATGAAAACTACAGGAATAATTGGAGGATGTAATTATCAAGCAGCAAATACTAATTAAATACAAACACTAGTAAGTCTGCAGATAACTCAGCTCTTACCCTTAGTTTTTCTCCTGTTTCTCTTCTAGTGGACTCCCTTGTTACTTTGATTATAGGTTCATCTTTCAAAACACAATAAAAATGTACTTGCAAGAATGTTTCTTCAGCTGATTGGAATATTTTTATTGCATTTTTTTATTGTATTCTGTCAGATGCAGGTATATCAGCTAATTCTTACCTAGGTAAAATATGTATGGGTTTATTTTAAGTTCTTATAAAAAGATGGTGACAAAGTTGTGTTATGAGGTGGGTAGGATTTGTTTTGCCTCTTTTCACAATACTATCTGTGTTTACAGTCACTTTTCAAAATAATTAAATCAACCGATCACATATGAAATGAAAAAATAAAGTTATTTTTTTTTAAAGACTGCTATAATAATGTGTATATCAAATTTGTATAAACACCATCCAGGGCAGATGTGTATTCCTGTAGTGGTGCTCTTTTATATGGCTCACTTAAAAAACAAACAAAAAAAAAACATGTATTTCTAGACTGCATCAATGTGAATTGCAAATGCAAACAATGACTTGATTAACAGAGTCCAGGTAAAGTTCAGCTTCATGTCAGTCATGCTGAACACCAAGACATGATGTTTTCTGATAGATTCCTCTATAACAATGGATATTTCTACATTTTTAATATTTGATTGTTTTTTTCTCATGAAAGACTGTTTTTATGTACAAACTGGACTGCCAGAGTTTCCAGTTAAAACAATGGTGTAGTCGACATGCACAACATATTCACATATCCCTGTGATCTCCCAGATGAAGGTTAGTTTTAAAGTAACCAACAGTATAATATTTGCAAATGACTCATAATTGTATCCTAATTTAGTTACTTGATGTTTGGTAACGAAGGGCCTACTTTGCATCAGCAACACTGACTCAATGACAACAACTCATTTATAAGAAGACAACTCATGGCACCTGTATTCATAGCAACTAGTTTTTAACCAATTAATCATTTGACTGTTTATCATAAATATAGGGGGCTGCTGCTCGGTAATGTTTTCAAGAACATTATGTAAATTGGTAAACTATTTAGCCTAGGCTACCAAAATGAACACCAAATCTTATTCTCTTAAAGATAATTTTTTGAAGGTAGATTAGTGCCATTTGGTGAGAGTAAAAAAAGAAAAACGTATGCAATGCCATGTCGTAACCACTACATTCCTATAGAGCTCTATATAAATGGCTTATAAATTCTCTAGTGGTTTTTGGACACAAACACTTATTTTTATTAAGTTTTGGATATGGATTTAAACTTAGACATTCTAAAAGACTACTTTTTGTCAAGGTTTAGATTTTTTTTATTTTTTTATATTGATTTGAAGTGTCGGTTTTTGCATTAATTTTACTACAGTCAATCCTGAACTTAGAGGGCACCATTTTGTTACACATAACATCAAAATTAAAAAAAAAACAACAAAAATGTCTATTTTGCACTCTTGGTGTTTTAGAGTGTAACCTCTTTCTTTCAGTTCATTTTTTACTGCTTTGTGGCTGAATTTTTGCTTTTATATCACACATTTGCATAAACCTGCTCTGTCTTACACTCAAATTAAACCTTGACTTTAATTAATTTTTTCTTGTCAACAGGTTCCACAAAAATGAATTATGAAAGTTGAAAACAAATATTTCAAGGTTATCTAACTTAATGGGGTTGTTTTAGGGAGAAATAATATTTTTGACTCAAGCCAACTATTATCACTTATTTTAGCTCAACATGAGATGTTTGAGTTCAACTAACTTAAGTCAGTTATGTTATATGGACTAACCAAATTTGTTTAGAAGTTGCATGTTACATATTTGTCTATTCAAAGTAAACTAATCATTTTACAATAAAACATTAAATTCAAGCTCAATTAATCAAAATAAAATGCTTTCACTAACGTTAATTTTTACTAGTTAGGTTTAATTAACTCTAGTTTGTCAACAGGTTCCACACAAATTACTTCAGTAAACTCAACTCAACATTTTTTAGTTCCTTTATTCACCAACACAAGAGTTTATCAAATTCTGTTTTACAAAAGAGAAAACAGTTAAACATACCCATGAGTGGCAGCATTTAAAGGTGGTTATCTTTATCTTTACCAAAAACAACTCTGGACACGCTTTACATGCATGTCACCCAGAACAGTGGTGCATGTCACAAAAGAAATAAAAGAAAAAAAAAGGTATATAAACTTCTTCAATTAAATGGTTTAAAGTGCAAAGCAGGCCATTATGTTAAATGCCACAAACTTTTAAGTGCTCAATGTTGGTTCACTCATAGTTTGTTTTTAAGCATTTGTACATGCTTTCCATGACAGAGAAATATGTCAACCAGAACAGTGGTGCATGTCAAACACAACTCCCAAGTCATGAAGCACTTCAACACAATCACTATAACAACAACTGGAGCACCTACCTCAGCATTAATGCTGTAGAAAAAAAAAAGAAAGAAAAAAAAGTTCTGGTAAAACTTCACTTTACATGACAAAGAAACATGTCAGCCAGAACAGTGGTGCATGTCAAACACAACTCCCAAGTCATGAAGCACTTCAACACAATCACTATAACAACTGGAGCACCTACCTCAGCATTAATGCTGTAGAAAAAAAAAAAAAGAAAAAGAAAAAAAAAGTTCTTTACATGACAAAGAAACGTCACCCAAAACAGTGGTGCGTGTCACACACCAAAAAAAAAAAAAAAAAGGTTTATAACTTAAGCGTTTTTCAATTAAAAGCAGGCCTTGACGTTCACTCATACAGTTTGTTTTTAAGCATCTGTACCTTGGTTGAGAGTCTGGTAGCATCCAGCTGGAGGAAGATTTTCTGAATTACCTCAAAGAACGTTTTCAGTTCTTGAGGATAACTGAGGTTCATTGCATAGATGACACCCATTAAGAGTGCACATGCAGAAGCGATGTCTCCCAAGTCGTGAAGCACTTCAACACCTTCAATTACTATTCCAACATCAACTGGAGTGGTGGTGGCATCACCTCCCTCAGCATTAATGCTGTAGATGCCAAACACAACTTGTTCCAGGTCCCTCTGGGCAGCACAGCCATCTGAATCCTTTCCACAAACAAAAAAGGACAACAATGAAATCACCAGCCAATTACATAGTTCCAAAGAGCTCATTTGCATGGCAGTTTTCTCTGTAAATGTTTTAAAATAGTGCTTGATTACTAACTTTTGGTCCAAACTGATTCCTCAATTTTGTACACTCACTGGCCACTTTATTAAGTATACCTGTATGATCTGATGCCATCTAATATAGCAGCTCTGCCATAAATTCTACTTTTATAAGATTATAAACTTTCAATTTTTAAGATTAAATTATTAGAAACTTAATTTTGGTCCAGACCAAAATTANGTTAGTTCACCCCAAAATGAAAATTCTGTCATTAATTACTCACTCTCATGTCGTTCCACACCCGTAAGACCTTAGTTCATCTTCAGAACACAAATTAAGATATTTTTGATGAAATCCGAGAGGTATATGACTCGTCCATAGACAGTAATTTAACCTCAAGGTCCAGAAAGGTACTAAAGACACAGTTAAAACAGTCGACGTGACTGCAGTGGTTCAACCTTAAGTTTATGAAGCGACAAGAATACTTTTTGTGTGCAAAAACAAAACAAAAATAATGAGTTATGTTTTTGGAAAATAGTGATCATTTTATTTTGAATTTCAAAGGTTTTTGTGTCTATTTTTTTATTAAAAGATTTTGTGGATTTTTCATCAGAACTGAAAAAAACTGGATGGAGCCCAAATGCAGATACCACACTGGACTTCAGTATCTCACTATCATACTTTGGCATCAAAAGACGATTCTTTATTTGAGCATAAACAAAACCACACAAATCAAAAATAAAAAAAAGCAAAAGATTGAGTAACAACACTTAGGAGAAAGGGTATGGTCATTCATTACAAATAGTCTGCAGTGTTTGATTGAGCACTAAACTGTAGAGAAATGAACAGCTAAATACACAATCTAATAAGACAGGTAAACTGAGTGGCATGGAAGGTTGTAGCACTAGGAGGAAGCCTGTTGTGACATCTGATGGACAAATAGTAAAATACTAAAAATTAGTAATTGTCCCAAGTGTGAAAACAGACAATTTTATGATCTAGAAACATTATTAAGCAGGAACTACAACCCTCTACAATGTAAATCACTTGCATGTGACCAAATTTCATGTTAGGTGACCAAAAAATGGCTAATAAATCATACAATTTCAGTTGCCTGTGGTTGAGTAAGAAGCAAAAAATAAGTTTAGCGCAGATATAATTTCATTGGCTGCTGAGCTTTATGCATCGTCGTTTGGCTGGAAGCGCCCTCGGTCCCTTTCTCTCACACATGCACACTCGACATGAAAGAAAGAGAGAGGTTTTTACAAATCCCATGAAAAGAGAATTACAATACAATACAATACAAATTTTATTTAAATAGCACATTTAAAAACACATTTTAGTTTTTGAACTTAAATGGTTTGAGGCAATTTACAGTAAAACTAGCAGATTCTCTTTTCCTCTGCCATAAAATTATTTTATTTATTATATAGATGTTACGGTAGCTGGTGCAGAGATGAGGCAGATGCGGATTTCCACAAACAGATAAGACTTTAATACAACAACGGCAGGGAACACCAAACATACACGTAAACATAACAGAGAACGGACGAGGAGTGAAGGGAGTGAATGCAATATAAAGGGAGTGCAGATAATAGAGTCCAGGTGCAGGTGATCCGAGATGATGGGGAGATGACGAGGGAAGTGAGTGCAGGTGTGGAGAACAGGAGGAACATGGGAAATGTAGTCCAGGGAAACAAGGGATCTGTGACAATAGAGTGTACTGAGAGGGAACCCCTATTAACAGCATATCCTTCTTACTAATGGTTATAACTTTTTAAGACAACAATTAATAACCCACACTTTAACAGGGCAAATACCACGTGGGCCCTATGATCAACTGCGATATGGACTAGTGTCTGTAAAAATTAAACTGCAAAACGACTGCTATTTAAATATGAAGTTTGCATGTTCTGCGTAAATAAGTGCACAGTTTCATGAGACATACTCATGAGGTCACTCCACATGAACTTCATGTCTAGAGCTGATAGCCTCCAGAGGGCACCCTGGACTATTGCCTTCCTGTCAAAGACCATTTCACATAACCCAGATGACCAGAATATTAAAAAAAATTCTGTGATAGATTTTTGGTCATACCACTCAGCCCTGGTTACGAGTAGCAGAAGCAAAGAAAACGAAAAATGTGTGTGGACCAAAGTTAAATAGCATTTTACATAGGATAAGTGGATGTGACCATTCAGATTGTAAATTACATTTTACCATGAAAACTACAGGAATAATTGGAGGATGTAATTATCAAGCAGCAAATACTAATTAAATACAAACACTAGTAAGTCTGCACATAACTCAGCTCTTACCCTTAGTTTTTCTAATACAAGTCCGACTCTCTATCCATTAGGCCAGGGCAGTCGTGGCCTAATGGATAGAGAGTCGGACTTGTAACCCAAAGGTCATGGGTTCGAGTCTCAGGTCCGGCAGGGATTGTCGGTGAGGGGAGTGAATGTCCAGCGCTCTCCCCACCCTCAATACCACGACTGAGGTGAGACCCTTGAGCAAGGCACCGTACCCCCAACTGCTCCCTGGGCGCCGCAGCAATGGCTGCCCACTGCTCCGTGTGTGTGTTCACTGCTGTGTGTGTGCGCTTGGATGGGTTAAATGCAGAGCACAAATTCCGAGTATGGGTCACCATACTTGGCCACATGTCACTTCACTTCACTTCACTTCACTTCACTTCACTTCACTTCACTTCACTTTTTCTCCCGTTTCTCTTCTAGTGGACTCCCTTGTTACTTTGATTGTAGGTTCATCTTTCAACACACAATAAAAAATGTACTTGCAAGAATGTTTCTTCAGCTGATTGGAATATTTTTATTGCATTTTTATTGTATTCTGTCAGATGCAGGTATATCAGCTAATTCTTACCTAGGTAAAATATGTATGGGTTTATTTTAAGTTCTTATAAAAAGATGGTGACAAAGTTGTGTTATGAGGTGGGTAGGATTTGTTTTGCCTCTTTTCACAATACTATCTGTGTTTACAATCACTTTTCAAAATAATTAAATCAACCGAACACATATGAAATGAAAAAATAAAGTTCTTTTTTTTTAAAGTCTGCTATAATAATGTGTATATCTATCACATGTGTATAAACACAAACATCCAGGACAGGTGTGTATTCCTACAGTGGTGCTCTTTTATATGGCTCACTTTAAAAAAAACGACAAAAAAACATGTATTTCTAGACTGCATCAAAGTGAATTGCAAATGCAAACAATGACTTGATTAACAGAGTCCAGGTAAAGTTCAGCTTCATGTCAGTCATGCTGAACACCAAGACATGATGTTTTCTGATAGATTCCTCTATAACAATGGATATTTTGCATTATGCATTTGTTTCATATGTGATTAATGTGGATTCTGTTGTGTGGAAAGGAGTAATATCTGAACGACGACTAGTTTTGCTGTTAAAGTGAATTTAACTCTGTGAGGAGTTGAAAAGACAATATTCTTATTTGTTTGTTTATATTCTTTGAATTTTTTTATTTATTTTATGTCTTTACCACTGCATGGTTATCCTGATGGTGAACCGTTCAATAAATTGCCAGTCATCAGAGAATCATTTAGCTTCAAATAGTTAAATTGAGAAATATGCGATCTAGAATAAACACCCCACAACATAAGAGTCTAGTTATAACCATTACTGTTGTTTCCTTACCCATGCTGCTGATTGATGAATCAGAGTCAGGTTCAGGTGCTTTACTCATGTTTGCTTGACCATCCTGAAGAAAATACATAAAGATAAACTGTTTTCCCTCCATTTTCAAGTCTTTTATGTGTGCTAGAGTATTTGTACAGAATATTATTTGAATTCTCTGTATTTTTCTGAACAACTGACTTGCAATTACTGCCTCAATTGCTGCAACTGCTCAAAGAACTTTGTGCTCATTTCAGCTTTTGCGTCGGCCAAGATATTCACGGCTCTTGTCTGGGTGCTTCGCCTGCTGGTATAAATGTACTTTGCTCATATTCTGGAGTTTCAGTACACTTCAACCCTGTGGCATCTGTATATTCGCAGATGTTTTTGAATAAGCGCGACAAGAATGTAACCTCAGAAACAGACTCGTTCAATTAAATCTGCATTCAATGAACAAGAAAGCGGCATTGCTTAAGGATATCATTCAGCAAAGAAAACTTGACTTTCTCCCTCTGTGAGACATGGTATCACCCAAATGGCTGTTACAATCTAAATTTGGCCACGCTGCCTGGATATACATACCATCAACAGACTTAGATTCATCAGTGCTGCTTTTGACACAGTATGTCATACCGTCCTTCATGAAAGATTGCGTGGTTGGTTAGATATCTCTGGTGTTGTGTTTGAATGGTTTAAATCCTATCTCACTGATCATTATGTATGTCTGGGGGAAATAAATCCGAACCAACATTAGTTCAGCAAGGGGTCTGTGCTAGGGCCCATTTTGTTTAGCAAATAGATGTTGCCTCTTGGAGACATCATTCAAAAGTATGATCTGGGGTTTCATTGTTATGCTTATTATACACAGATTTACGTCAGCACACACCCTGATCCTAACGTAGCAATCACAGCTCTTACTACTTATTTGGAAGCGTGGATGCAAGACAATTTTCTTAAACTCAATAAGTTTAAAAACTAAACATTTATTTGTTGGAATGCCAACAGCTTTGCATACATTTAATAATCTTAATTTGTTTACTGAGTTTGATTCATTGTCTCCATCGTCTCAATCTTGGTGTTCATTTTGACTCGCTCTCTCTGCTTTTCTGGTTCATGTACTCTTCAGCAGCCTTCATTCAAATTAAAGTCTAGGGGAGGTTAAGCTTTTTCTGTGTCAGCTCTACGGTTATGTAATGTTCTTTCTTTGATGATTAGAAATTCTCCATCACTGGACTGTTTTATGAAGTCTCTAAAGAATCTTTTTAAAGCTGTCTATTGTCATTGAGTATACTGTTGTTATTTATGTTGACTTTATTTTTGTTATTGTTTATTCTTATCCTATGTAGCGCTTTGGGTTTGAGAAAAGTGCAGTATAAATAAAATGCATTATAATATTCTATAGATTTGGATTAAAGCAAACCGTTTGAAATGGGGACATTTTTCATTGATTAATAACTTTAAATCTTTATAAATTGTACCTCATACAAAACTATACCACCGGATAGCACTGCAAATACAACACATCGTCATTTGAACTACTTTTGTTACCGCTTTTGACATTTTCACCATAAATACAGTATTGTGAATTCACTTGTCTGTCTGTTATGTTTTTCTTCATAACATATACTCAGCAAAAAAAGAAACGTCCTCTGACTTTCAACTGTTTTTACTTTCAGTAAACTTAATGTGTAAATATTTGTATGAACACTAAAAGAGTCAACACCATAAGACATAAACTAAAAATGTTTGACAATGTGTCCCTGAATGAAGGGAGGCTCAAAATCAAAAGTACCAGTCAGTATCTGGTGTGGCCATCAGCTGCTTGAAGTACTGCAGTGCATCTCCTCCTCATGGACTGGACCAGATTTGTCAGTTCTTGCTGTGAGATGTTACCCCACTTTTCCACCAAGGCACCTGCAAGTTCCTGGACATTTCTGGGGGGAATGGCCCTAGCCCTCACCCTGCGATCCAACAGGTCCCAGACGTGCTCAATGGGATTGAGATCCGGGCTCTTCGCTGGCCGTGGCAGAACATTGACATTGCTGTCATGCAGAAACTCACGCACAGAACGAGCAGTATGGCTGGTGGCATTGTCCTGCTGGAGGATCATGTCCGGATGAGCATGCATAAAGGGTACCACATGAGGGAGGAGGATGTCTTCCCTGTACCGCAAGGCATTGAGATTGCCTGCAATGACAACAAGCTCAGTCCGATGGTGATGTGATATGCCGCCCCAGACCATGACGGACCCCCCACCTCCAAATCGATCCCGCTCCAGGGTACAGGCCTCGGTGTAACGCTCATTCCTTCGACGATAAACACGAATCCGTCCATCTCCCCTGGTGAGACAAAACCGTGACTCATCAGTGAAGAGCACTTTTTGCCACTCCTGTCTGGTCCAGCGAAGGTGGGTTTGTGCCCATAGGCGGCGTTGTTGCTGGTGATGTCTGGTAAGGACCTGCCTTACAACAGGCCTACAAGCCCTCAGTCCAGCCTCTCTCAGCCTATTGCGGACAGTCTGAGCACTGATGGAGGGATTGTGTGTTCCTGGTGTGACTCGGGCAGTTGTTGTGGCCATCCTGTACCTGTCACGCAGGTGTGATATTCGGATGTACTGATCCTGTGCAGGTGTTGTTACATGTGGTCTTCCACTGCGAGGATGATCAGCTGTCCTTCCTGTCTCCCTGTAGCGCTGTCTCAGGCGTCTCACAGTGCGGACATGGCAATTTATTGCCCTAGCCACATCAGCAGTCCTCATGCCTCCCTGCAGCATGCCTAATGCACGTTCACGCAGATGAGCAGGGACCCTGGGCATCTTTCTTTGGGTGTTTTTCACAGTCGGTAGACAAGTCTCTTTAGTGTCCTGCGTTTTTAGAACTGTGACCTTAAATGCCTACTTTCTGTAAGCTGTTAAGGTCTTAACGACCATTCCACAGGTGCATGTTAATTAATTGATTATGGTTAATTGAACATGCATGGAAAACATTGTTTAAACCCTTTACAATGAAGATCTGTAAAGTTATTTGGATTTTTATAACATTATTGTTGAAATGCACAGTCCTGAAAAAGGGACGTTTCTTTTTTTGCTGAGTTTAGTTATAAGAAATGGTTGTGTGTAGGTTTAAGGGTAGGGGTAGGATTAGCAGTTCAAAACACCCTTTTAATGACACTGTTACTAAAATTGTAATTTTTCTACACATTTCTGTGAATTATGTTTTATTCTTTTAAAATGCTGTATAAAATGGGTTAGGTTTTGGATTCGGGTTATGGGATCTTACATGTATCTGAAAAAGGGTAAAAGGAAAATTATACAGATATGATAGTCTTTATGATAATAAAGATTCGTAAATATTTTACATTTTGTAGCTGTAAAAACGTAATAATGCTACATATAAATTTTGCTAATACATCCATATTTTACGTTTCAGCATATATCCCAGCATACAAAAAAGTATGTTTTGTGTCTTTGAAATGTTACATATTAATACCTACATTTTAACAATGAAACCAGGCTGCTGCAGCCTGATTTGACGTCACATTATGATAGCCAACACACATGACTGGTGACGGACTCTACCCTATTAGCTTAGATCCTCCCCTTAGTGAGCTGTACACAGTCCCCTATGCTTATCTCCTTACTAGAGCAGCTAGTGGTAACACAAGGATGTTTACCTCATAGCTGAGACAATCTAAATGTTCTGTTGTTGGCTGTAAGTTTCACACAGAACCCATATTGGTTCTCTTATTTTTCCATTTGCGGTGTTTCTGAAGCACAAGCTGTAAAGGCATAGCCCTATTCTGGAAAATAGGTGGGGAACAGCAACTCATCTTCATTTAAATATACAAAACAGCATGTTTTTGCTTCCACCCAAAAAGGGTCATCAACAGCATGGTACAATAAATGATCTGTGGGGTATTTTGTGCTGAATCTTCACAGACACATTTTGGGACACCAGAGACTTATATTCCATCTTGTGAAAATGGGCATAATACTACACACTGCATCAAAGAATTGTAGCAAAACATATAACATGCTAGTAGAAACATAATAATCGCTGCAATAATGATCCAATCCCAGAATCTTAAGTATTTACTTCTGTAAATAATTTATGAAAATGTATATGCAACTTCTAAATTATTAATTCCCTTTCCCTGGCATGGATGGCCAATAAAGTAATTATGAAAATATATTAAGACACTGAATTATTGAAATAAATGATTGAATAAATAAATAAAAAGTAATAAAGCCAAACCTGAGTGTTGTTGTCTCTCTGTCTGTGCCATCTTTCAATCTCCAGAGTTCAAAATAGCAAATGATATCTGTCTGCTGGTCTTAATATAGACGTGTAAAACATCTGTGTTCCTTGTAATCACATGACATATCATAGAGTGAATGCACTGGTCAAATGAAGGAATATTCTGGGATTGTCATGAATGTGGCTCCCTCGCCTCATCCTCCGGACCACCGGAGGGAGCCATCACCGGAATACTGACTCATCCTCATTCGGACTCCATTACCCATAGGCCCTCATTCCTGGGACTGATTGCACACACACCTGCACGACATCACACACACCCTATATAACACACACACATGCTTTCATACATCGCGAAGTCTTGATTTGCTACGGTGGTCACTTCTGAGCGTTATTCCCTGGACTGTTATCTCGTTGTTACTTGGACTGTTACTCTCTGCTGAACCTTTGCTGCCTACCCCGATCTCTGCCTGTGCCCTGGACTGTGTTTGTTTGCC
>RJVU01021200.1:4274091-4315777 GCA_003731715.1 Anabarilius grahami | reverse complement strand
TAATATCCATTTCTGATAATCCCTGATTGCTGTTATCAAGCAGGTCTGTTTTACCCATACGTCATAATATCACATACTCTCTCTGAATTAATGTACATGAAATGTACATTAATGCAGTGTTTTGAAATCGGCCATCACTATATAAGTCGTTATTTTGTTTTTTTTGGCGCACCAAAAATATTCTCGTCGCTTTATAATATTGATATTGAACCACTGTACTCACATGAACTGATTTAGATGTGTTTTTTAGTACCTTTCTGGATCTTGAGAGAGGAAGTACCATTGCTGTCTATGCAGGCCTCACTGAGCCAATCGGATTTAATCAAAAATATCTTAATTTGTGTTCTGAAGATTATCGAAGGTCTTACGGGTGTGTAACAACATGAGGGTGAGTAATAAATGACAGAATTTTCATTTTTTGTGAAATAACCCTTTAATTATTCACCCTCATGTCGTTCCAAATCTGTAAGACCTTCATTCATCTTCAGAACACAAATAAGGATATTTTTGATGAAATCCAATGGCTCAGTGAGGCCTCCATTGAGAGCAAAGCCACTGAACCGCTCAAGATCAACAAAGGTAAAAACATATTTAAAACAGCTCATGTGAGTTCAGTGGTTCTATCTTAATATTATATTAGCTCAGAAGCAGTGTTTTGAAATTGGCCGTCACTAGATGGTGAAACTAGAAACCGCATTCACTGTTCCCTTAACGCTGGGTTCTTTGGAGAGCTGAACAAGTTTATGTTTCCCTCACAACCAAAAACACACTTCTTGGTGACATTGTTGATTTTGTGGTATAAAAACAAAATGAAAATATTTCTCGAGCAAGTCTGGCTTTCATAACCTCAACGAAGCACGTTGATGGGCATGCTCTCTGGTTGGTGTGTGCACGCTCTTCTGGGAGAAGAGCCCATGCAAGGCATCCCTCCCTTTATGACATTATGTAGGACCATACTCAGAAAAAAATGTTCTGAAACTTGAAGGAGTGTATTTGGCACAGAAAGAAATAAACTAGTTTGCTAACAAAACACACTATGACTACACAGTTTAACCATACATATTTTACTTGGTTATTGTCAGCCTGAGATACATCACCCGTCGTCGCCACCATTGAAGCATGTCTAAATCCAATAAAAACTCACAAACATTTTTTTAACTTTTCTGCATCCATTTCTCTTTTTAATATCTCCTCACAAACGTCCGCTGTCAGCTGTCACACAGCTGATAGGCCATTTAACGACACTTGGTTCAGTGAATCTGGAATTGGGCTACTTTTACACTGTTGCTGCGAGTTGTTTATAGTCCGCGGGTTGAAGTGGTCTTTACTTTAGCGATATAATTTTTTTATTTACTTTGGAAATGCAATTTGCTGTTGAAGCACTGAAATAGTCATATTCTTTGTGCAGAACATTCTGCTGTAGTGGCCTGTTTTTTCATTCTGGAGTCTAAAAATCTTCCTCATACCAGTGGAGACAAATAAGACACTAAAGTTTGCTCACTCCACCCACCGATACACACATTATGTAAACCTTTTCCTTGTTCACAAAGAGATTGAACAGCACTTCAACACACAGGTACCACCTTTCTTTATAACATTTTTACTTTTTTACTAAATTTGTTTTATTATGTAAATATATAGCAGAGTGTTAGATTTAAAAGTTTTTAGTTCAATTATAAATTCAGTTGGTATCTTTAAAGGTTGTGGCTTTCACTTTCACCTTGTTTTTTTTGTTTTTTTTTCATAAAACAAATCTGTGTCTGTGTTTTAGTATTGTGAAGCATAAACATTTGGTAACGAGTATACTCAATTTAAAAAATGTTAGAAATATTAATAAAAAGTGCTGCAATTATCACATTGTACACCCAAAATGTTGTCTTTGAGTGTAGCCGCCTTATACCCAATGACAAACTTTACAATGTAACTATGTGCAAATTGCCCCACAAAACAAAATATTCAATAAAAATTGTAATTATTATTCAGATTGCATTAATATGTTGCTTTTGGATCTTTTTCTGATTAAAAAATGTATTTAATGTATGAACAGGCTAAAACACCCAGAGGCATAAAAACCTGTTCTTGCTAAATGGAAATCACATAGTATAGGTTGAAATGAGGCATACACTCAGAGGCATAAAAACCTGTTCTTGCTAGTTCAATGTACAAAATGGAGATCACATAGTATAAGTTGAAATGACTTAAAGTTGAATTAGTGCTTTATAATGCTTTATACAAATTTCTTCACAGCAGATTTGCAGTAAAATAAGGGTCTCAAATTTCTTTAGTTTCAAGAATTAGTCATTTAATTTACAGTTCATTAACAAAGCAGTTCAACAGCGGTTGATACATTGTCAGTGATTTAATTGATTCAGTGTTCTCAGTCAGTAGTTTCAATTTAAAAGTATCATCAATAAATAAAACAGGTTATGCCAAATCAGACAGTGAAAAGGACATAGAAACCAGCTCAAATTAAAAGCAGTAGTTGTAGTCTGACCAGCTATAAAGGTCTGATTGTTGGAGTCAAGCTATGGTCTTAACTGGCCAAATGTGCTACTTCATAGAGAGCTGTGTGTTCTTAACTGGTTGTAAGTCAAACATGTGGCCTGAATACAAACTGGATTGGACTGATTCTGGGAACTTCAGGATAAGTGTAGATGAGAATCACTTTTAAATCCAAAGTAAAAACTTAATGGGGTGTTTTGTGAAGCATTTCCGGTTTAGGTCAACCTAACTATTGCAGTATAAAGGGATATGTTTGAACAAATGTCTGAAATGTCTGCATTTCTTTAGCAAATTTAATGCCCTACTCTGAACCAGTTTCGTCACTTGTCATCTTTTCTATGCTGTTTTTCCAGTCAACAGCCTTAGGGCAGAATGTAGTTGCTCATAATGAATCAGAGCATTAAAACAAACATTAACACAACATAATACAATTAGGCACAGTGACACTAATGTATAAGTTTTACAAAAGCAGCTATTAGTGTGGTTCCTAATTTATCTTTGTTTGTTTGTTTGTTTGTTTATTGTTTGTAGAACCAACCAATAATGAATGCAGTTGGCAACTGGATAATGACCAGCGAATCAGAGCCCCCAAAGAAGTTCTGATGTTGGATGTGAACTGAACAAAGACACTGACAACAGCAATGGCCAACAGGGAAGGCAGATGTGAGTGTCTACATGAACAATGTCTACATGAAATGATTAGTCCTCATAATATGATCTATGCCGCATTCAACAGCAATTGTAAAGTGCTAAAGACAGTTGTACAGTACATTATAAACAAGTGCAACAATATTTGTTTTAACTAGGGGTATCAAGCTCAAAACTGGCATTGGAACAAATGTCAGAACAATAGAGCAGAATGAAGATATTGAGTGTTTTTCTCTCACAAGGGTGCAAATAACTACATTAAAGGGGTCATGAATTGAGAAATCAAAATTTACTGGATTTTTTTTTATATACAAGAGGTCAATGTACCATAAAAAGAAATATGCTGTAAGTTTGAAACTCAAAACTTCCTACATCTTCCAACAACTTCTGCATCGTTAGTGGGATGAGAAGGAGACAAGAACAATACATGATCATAAAAATAACATTACAAATGATCCTAATGCTAGGAAAATGGTTATTTGTTTTCAAATATGTGATTGTCTCAGTAGAGATTTATTGGTTTTGTTCACTGTGGATTCTTTGGTAAATCAATCATAGTTTTGGTGCAGGCTTTGAAAACAGACTTTTACCATAAGATGTGGACCTGACAGTAATGTCACAACATAAAATCATGTTTATTCTAATGCCTGATCTGTGATCAGTGATTTCTGAAGGTGTTTTTTGTCTCAAAATCAAGTGGCATTATTAAAATAGTCATCTGTTATTTTAATTGTGATTAAAGCTGCTGTCCGTCACTTTTGGTGCTCTAGCGGTTAATAAACAGAACTGCATGTGTCTTTTGGAAGAACATTGTAGCTGGAGCTACTTCTCTCCGTTTTATGTCTATGGTGAGTCACACAGTTACTGTGATACTCCACAGTGGTTTCAACCAGACCGGTCTAAAATAATCTGAATATAAACACTTATTATAGGTGTACCATAATGATTCAGGGTCAGACCAAAACACGGTTTGGATGTTATTATTCATGATGTACATTCTTATTATAAAATTTTGAACAAAAAATTTTACGATCAAAGAACGCTCCCTTTATAATCACTGGAGCTGTCAATCACACAGTTCTGGACACTCACCAAAACTCCCAATGCTCTCTACACTACAGAATGAATCTTATTCACATTGTGTTAGCACTGTTTGATGAAAGTACAAGCTTGAAGAAATCGAGTTGCAAGATCACTGCATTCATGCACTCAACAGAGATGTCTGTCATTCGCTACAGTGCTTATCGCTGTAACCTTTAATGTGACGGAAATAGATCTAAACATTAGTGGTCGACCAATATAGATTTTTTTGTTGTTGTTGGCTGATGCCAATGCCGATGTCTAAGAGAGCAGGATGACTGATGGCTGATATAAATCAGTGGTTCAGATCACGTGTCAAACTGCTGAAATCATGTGACTTTGGTGATCCAAATCAAAGCAGTGTTTTGAAATTGGCCATCACTAGATATTGTTGAATAAAGTCATTATTTTTATTTATTTTTTTGGTGCACAAAAAGTTTTCTCGTTGCTTTCCCTGTCCAAATACCCACACTTGCGGTCTTGGCCATTTGAGAGCTCGTGCACGCGGCAGGAAGTAAATGCGCAAGACTGTCCCTTGTCCTAAAAATGCCCTTAACGCACACTAAACACACACTATCTTGAATACCGCTTCGGAGCGGTATTTGAGGCTAAGCGTATCCCATCATGAATTATGTTTGGGAACTCACATGCGCCGAAATCATGAGATGTCAAGGAAAACATTTGACTGAGTTACATTAATTATATATTACATATAATTTGGTAGTAAAATATAAAATATAAAGTTGCATAGCGACCATTGAACAGACATTAAGAAGTGTAGGGTATTTTAAAATGCAAAATATAAAAAATAATAATTAAAAATAAATAAATAAATTTGCAACACTATAAGTGTGTCCCATCAGGTAATCTAAAGTTCTACACACATTTGCAGTCTTCATACCTGTTATGATCACCGTCTGTCCTGTCACTTCCCGGACTACATTCCCCATAATCCCCTCCGCCAATCACCTGCACTCACTCCACCAATCACTACACTAATCACCACACCCAGCTGCCACGCATTATCTGGACTATAAAAGACTCACACACTCATCACCTGATTGCGAAGTCTTGTTTCCTCAGTGTACAATTCCAAGCGTTATTTCCCTGTCTGCCTGTTTGTTACTGTTTCTGCCTGATTCCTGTTTTACGACCCATTGCTGCCTGCCTCGATCCTTTGCCTGTACCCTGACTACGACTCTGCCTGTTCCTTATTGCTCCTGTTTGTTCCTGTTTGACCCTGCTTGTACGACCACGCTCACTTTTAATAAAATGCTGCAGGTGGATCCCCTGCCTGAGTCCCGCTTCGTTACAATAAGTATGCAAAGACGGCAAGTGTGGGTGTTTGGACAGGGCATGAGAATGGGAGCACTGTGTGCTCAGCCAGGCTCAGGCGTTGAGTCGGCATACAGATGTAAACACGGAAGTGCTGAACTGCGTTCACTGCGTCAACTGCATACGAGTCTGATAGGGTAGAGAAGAAATTGTTGAATAAAGTTATTTTTGTTTTGTTTTTGCACACAAAGTATTCTCGTCACTTCATAAAATTAAGGTTGAACCACTACAGTCACATTGAATGTTTTAACGATGTCTTTACTACCTTTCTGGACCTTGAATGACAGTAATTATGTTAAAAAAAAAATAAATAAAAAAAAACTCAGATTTCATCAAAAATATCTTAATTTGTGTTCCGAAGATGAACAAAGATCTTTATGGGTGTGGATCGACATGAGGGTGAGTAATTAATGTTAGAAATTTTTGGGTGATCTAACCTTAATTAATCTTGACAGTAATAACATAGTAAAAGTTCCACATGTAATGCTTATTTCATATGCAAAGATGTTACCTAATCACAGCAGTGGATGTTTACACTGAAGTCTCACAGCAGACACGCCCCTTAAAACACCGCATTCAAATCAGTGGGCTAAATTCAGGTTAGAAAATGGCCTTTTATTACTAAATTACTGCATTGGAATTGAGTCAAAGAATCACCAGGGTCAGAACAAACAGAGCAGAATGGAGGTTTCCAATATTGAGTGTTTTTTTTTTTTATGTATCATCAAATATAGTAATTTTTAGGCATAAATAATTACTGATTGGTTGTGCTTGTCTTAAATTGAGCACACTCGCGCCAATCTCCTGTGCTATCACAATAGCATTTAAAGATCTTAAAATGGTTCACAATCAGTAACTAAGTTACAGTCATTGGTAATATACAACGGTAATGTAATCAATATGCAATCCATAAAACCCATAAAAATCCATAAAAAAATACCTGTAATTGGAATGTGCACATTAAACACGTTCATAAAATTTTGTTGCAAGAACTTGATTTTTGTAATTTAACTACACAATGCACTTAGAATTACTGTTTAATTTTGCACATTTGTATAAAACACAGTTGCAGTCTGTTTAAAGCTTTGTTGTAATGCTTTTTGCTCCACAGCAGCAGATGTTCAGACTTCTCAAAGAAGAAGCCAAAGCAAGGAGAAACCTCCCCTGAGTATTTAAATTAACCTTATTTGTTGTTTGACACAAATAATGCTCATTCTGATTCTGAAACTTTGAGCAGTTTATATATTTCATTTACTTGTACTGCTTTTTCATAACAGTTTCCGCAAGTGATCTGAGGATTGTTCTGCTGGGGAAGGACTTGGCAGAAAACTGCAGAGTGGGAAACTTCATATTAGGACAACCAATGTTTGATAATAAAGCTCCTTCAGATCAAGTGCAGATAGAAAGAAGAAAGCACAAGACAATCATCAACGTTCCTCACCTGCTCCAGCCACATCTCTCAGAGCATCAGATCACACAGATAGTGGAAGAGTGCATGCATCTGTCTTATCCAGGACCTCATGTGATCATTCTGGTCCTTAACCATAATCAGTGTTCAGCAGAAGATCAAGAACATGTGGAGAAGGTGCTGGACACTTTCCAAGATGGGGTTTATGAACACACTATGGTGCTCACCACAGAAGACCCAGACAGTGTTGAGCCGACCAAAGTCAATGACGTTATAAAGGAAATTATTAAAAAATGTTTTAACAGACATTACCAACTTAAGAAAAACAGCTCTTCTGCTGATCTGAGAGAGAAATTAGAAAATTTGGCACAAATAAACAGCAGACGGTTTGTGAGGAATTTCAAGGTTCAGAAAGTTCAGAGAAATCCCTCGAGCAGGTCACAGAAGACGGAGCAGGTCACAGAAGATGGTGAGTCCGAAAATATTTGGCAAAGTTTCTAAAAAATACAGGTAATATATACTTCAAAGTTGTGATTTCTTGAAATTTTACTGTGGAGTTTAAAATCAGTTATTTATTTTAGGTCATCTAGAGACACCTGTGAGTGTTTCACTCTTTGGAAACTCTACAACTGTCCTAGTTGAACATGAAAATACTCTACTTGAAGAAGAAAAGCCTTTTAAAACGGCAGAAACATCCAGGATTACTCTTGTACAGAAGGGGATGGCAGAACCTTGCACCTCGGTGATAAACACGACTGGCTTACATGAAACTGACTCTGTGGGTCATCTTATTGGTGAGTTTGAAAATAGTTGACATAGTTTCTAATTAATATAATCAACTCCTCCACTTATTATTCACAGTTTGTTTATTAGTTTACAAATCCATAGAAACAACGTGCAATGAACCACTGTAATAACTAGAAAGAAATATTACAATAGAAATATTCAAACAAAGACACAAAGAAAAATAATTGTAAAAAAATATCAGCAAAATAAGCACTTTATAGAATTAACCATAACTATAAATTTCGGGAGACTGGTATGGTAAAGGAGATTGGCTTGTTTATAGACATGGAAATGAGAATGTATTTGGTCTTGATGGAATAGATCTGCTACACTGCAAGTATAGAGACTTACTACGGCCAATACATTCATAGACATTGCTGTGAGCACGTAAGACATGCTGCTGCTGCTGCACATGTAACATACATGATTTAACCACCCAACAAAGCAGCAAAAGAGATAAGGGCAGAGCCTTCTTCAACAAAAACATCTAATCAGAACTATTACAGTTTGTACAGCCAATGCCAATAAAGCTGTTGTGCAACAGCTGAAGAGAATATTGCTATACAATTGTAAAGCAACTTTTCAACCTACAGATTTGCACAGGGTAATTGGATAAATAGACAATTCAAGTAATATACACGTGAGAAAACAACTCCTGCATCGGCAGATATGTATATATCTGCACAATGATGACATAAACAGGAAGGGATAAACAGGAACATGACATAAACAGGAAGGGATAGGACAAAACACCCCTAAGCTGAGAGCTGAGATCCTACACTCTAAAAAATGCTGGGTTAAAAACAACCCAAGTTGGGTTGAAAATGGGCAAACCCAGCGATTGGGTTGTTTTAACCCAGCGGCTGGGTTAAATGTTTGCCCAACCTGCTGGGTAGTTTTATTTAACCCAAATATTGTTTAAAAATTACTGTATTTCTTGCTTAAAATGAACCCAAAATATGTTGGAAATTAACATTTATTAATATGTTTAATAAACAAACATTTATTAATACTTTTTTGAAATTATTTTTAAACAATAAACATTTATTAAATTGCTTATTAATAAATGCGCATCTTTTTGATTATTATTGTTGCCTCTAGTAATTATGAGTCTGATTTTTAATTTCCAACCTATTTTGGGTTCATTTTAAGCCAGACCTATAGTAATTTGTAAACAATTGTTGGGTTAAATAAAACTACCCAGCAGGTTGGGCAAACTTTTAACCCAACTGCTGGGTCAAAACAACCCAATCGCTGGGTTTGTCCATTTTCAACCCAACTTGGGTTGTTTTTAACCCAGCATTTTTTAGAGTGTATGCAAAATCCCTATAGTTAAATCAACTTAGCTCAGAGTACATATTATCTCACTCTACAGAGAGTTTAAGCTAAAGTTAATGAGATAATTAAGGGTGAACTCACACTAGGCATGGTTGCCTTGAACTGAGACCAATGGGTTGTCCCCCCTCCCCCCTCCGCCGCTGGCCTGCACTCACACTGCACTTAACGTTCCTGGCCGGAGCACGCTTACGTCATATAAAATGCAACTTTTGTATGGAAGAAAACAGGGAGAAAAGAATTGTTGCTAAAATACTGCCTAAAAGATTTATCATTTATGCTGCGCAACGATTTTTACTTGCACATATTATTAAGAAGGCAGCTGACGGTAATGAGGGAATTTTCAGCTTTACTTGCAAAGTACAATTTCTGTTCATCAATAAGGTGAGAATCAGACCCGTTATAATTATATAATTATATAACTCAAATTAATTATATAATTTTAAAAGTGTACTATCCAAGTAGTAATAAAGATGTTTGCCATCATAATGATGACAGTAGCGCACACAACATTAGTAGCTGTTTCGTGCGCCGGCACGAACACTGCATGGGTACCATGCCCAAGCCCAACTGAACCGTTCTCTGGCCCACGTCTTCCAAGCGAGCCAGAGACGGCTAAATGAACCGCGGCCGGGCACGGTTCAGAGCGCCTAGTGTGAGTATACCCAAAGTCAGGGGTCGGTAAATAAGTTTGGCAAGTCTTTTGTAACTGGTATCAAAGAATATACACTAACAAGAAGCGAAACTCAATAGAACGTTCCGTTGCAACACCAGCACCCAGCAGCAGCCATTTTGTGGTGAAAGCGACTTGTCAGCCCACTAGTTTCTATGGCAATTTCAGCTGCTTTGTTAAAAAAACGTACATTAAAGCTGAAATCAAACTTGAATGATGACAACACAGAATAAAATACTATCACTAGTGATCATCAAATCCTTTTAACAGTTTATTTTATAGACTTTGTGTTTAAGTCTTCCAAAAGTCACAAAACCTTTGCTCTCTAGAAACCCAGTCAGATTTGCCAGTGAGATTCACGATTTTGTGTAAGAAGTGATGGATTCTATTGTCCAGTTGGCATTTTCACCCCAAAATGGCTGCCGCGCTACCGAAGTGCCACCTCGTGGCTGTTACCCGAAAAGAGTTTCGCCTTTTGGGTTCTATACTCTTTACTAGTATTGAGCTGTTACTGTGTGTTAAATTCCTATAGTAGGACAGTCAACAAAAAGCCACATTTGTGTGGCGGTGTCCGTGTTTTACACTGGATAAATGAATAAAGCAGAGCAGTGACACGTGACCTGGCAAGTATCTTCATTCACCAAGTTGAAATGATAAAACACATATGTGGGACATGCAGAATGGATAAAAATAACTCGAAAAATAAAAGAGGACTTGAATAAGCCCATTAATGGCATGTTTGAGTCAACAAACTATGTTTTATTTCCTCTGTCCATATTGTGAATAATAAATGTGTCTCATTTTAATTTGCTTGTTGTAACACAATGGAGCCTAACTTATTGTAAACATTATTTGACATAGCCTATTTTTACACTCAGAATTATTACTTGGCATTCTCACGTACTAAACTGCATTTTTTGTGTGTGTGTGTGTGTGCTGGAGGTATCCTATTACATTGTGTGCAGAGTGATGTTAACATTTAAGCTCTAGTGAGAGAAAATGGCACTATCAAAGAGTGTAAAGAGGAAAGTTGACAGCGAAAATAGGGTATACATGCGTTCATCCTACCTGGTTTTGTGAATTCAAAGCCAGTGTGTCTTATCTGCAACAAAGTTGTTGCTGTTTGCAAAGAATATAATAAACTATATCACCTGATCATCTTTTTTTTCTGGCTTTCTTTGCAACAAATTATATGTTTTGGTAAACACTGTTACTAAGACCACAAGCTTGTATAATAAGCCAAGAGTCAAACTGCCTAACTAAATGAAACACTGATCCTCATAATGATGACAGACCATTTTCAATGAAACATTGACATCTAAACCTCTGTTAATCCTCAAAAAGAGCTTCTGTAGACATCTGACTGAAATAAAGTTAGCCTGGTTAGTATAAGTGTTATAAGTGAAGCTGGTAATGCTGCTTATGGAGTTGTTTAATCATCCTATGACATCTTGAGAGATTAATGTTTTTTATTATTTGTTGATTTAATCTAAGGCTGTGGCTAAAGTCAGTTGTAGTTCTTGTGTTTCTCTTTTCTTCAGTGATTCTGCCTGTTAACAGTAGGTGTTCATCACTAATGCTCAATCATCACTTAACTTAAATATTTAATTAACATTAACACTGCTTCAGTGTTACTTTAACTCTCTTTAGAGTGGGACCATATGTACTCTGAGCAAATTTGAGTTTACTCTGGGTAATTTGCTGTGTTATGATTACATAACCCTTATACTGTTATTTAATAAATAAATAGAGAAGCAATTAGGAGCAATAATAAAACACGGGGACATGCTCAGATGCTGCATCAACATGTTAAGCATATAGCTAATGAAACCATAACCTATGAAATAAAAGAATGCCTTTTTTTAAACATGTACCCCATTGAATGCTATTTTACTATAGCAGTCTCTTCCATAGCTTAGACAGTGTATACTCACAAAGATAATAACTGTTTAACTGTATTGACTGTTCTTTTATTGTGACTCAGACACACAAGCATCTGAATCAACCACACACATTTAGCATAGCTAATGAAAACATTGCTCTTGGAAATAAATAAATGCATCACGTTATACCACTAAATATGGTGAACACTGTTTAAAGCTCAAATGCTAATATCACGTTACCTGTTTTCATATCCGCCCTAAAAAGTGCATAAAACAGCAATGACACACAATAGACAGTCAGTGCACCATTCAGTAAACAGTGCTGCTTATTTGCTTCAGTGATTCACTCGTGCAGCCGTTGACATGGTGCTAGTTTAAAACATTTCTGACATAAAGCTAATTTGTAAAACTTGTAAAGATTGCTCCATTTAGGAATTAATAACTGGACCTATATGCGCAGAGTTGTTGAATAATAATCCATGTCACATTGCCCATGTTATCTACATGACTTAAAGTTAGAAATGTGGGTCTTTTTAAAGTGAATTTTACATAAATGGTTATTTTGGGGTGAAAAACAACTCCACCAACAGCATTACTAACTTCACTTATCACTAACCAGTTTATTTCTGTCAGATTTGTACACAAGTTCTTATTGAGAATTGATATAGGTTTAGATGTTTATGTTGTATTGGTCCTAAAAACAATATCACCATTATGGAGATCAGTGTTTGTTTTAGTTGACTTTATATTTTATATTTTTGTCTGCAACAATGCATATGGTGTTGTAAAGCAGTGGTTCTCAACTCCAGTCCTCGGGGCCCACTGCTCTGCACATTTTGTATGTATCCCTTATTTAACGCACCTGATTCAGATCATCAGCTCGTTAGGAGAGACTCCATGACCTGAACTGAGTGTGTCAGGTAAGAGAGACATACAAAATGTGCAGAGCAGTGGGTCCCGAGGACTGGAGTTGAGAAACACTGTTGTAAAGCATTGAGGTCAGTGTTTTACAGTGTGCAGATATTAATACAATTATATTACAAAAAAGATACAAAAATAATGAAATAAATATTTAAATACAACAAAAACAAAGTACATAACACAAACATAACACATCTGGTTTATTAACACAATTCATAGTTGTGCATCCTTGATATTTTACTGTAAAGTTTAAAATATGTTATTTACTTTAGGTCATACAGAGTCACCACCGACTATTGCACTCTTTGGAAACTCTGCATCAATCCAGTTTGAACCTGATAACATGCTACTTGGAGAAGAGATACCTTTTAAAACTGTAAACACATCCAGGCTTGTTCCCATACAGAGGAATATAGCAGGACGTCATGTGTCAGTAATAAACATGACTGGTTTACATGAGACTGACCCTGTGGATCATCTCATTGATCAACTAGTGAATGAAAATGAAATCCATGCCTTCATCTTTGTTGTGCGACTGGGTCAGTTAACAGACGCTGATAAGATGGGTCTTGAATGGCTTCAGAGAGTGTTTGGTGACAAAGTTCTTCAGTTTGTGATCATTCTCTTCATTTACGAGAGAGAAGAAGAGTGTGACACTATAAAAGATGATCTGAAGAACAACTCTGTTCTGAAGCAGCTGGTGGAGAAATGTGGAGGAAGATATCACACCTGCAACAAGATGATGAACAACCAATCAGAGATGAGAGAACTGATGAACAAGATTGAGCGTCTGTTTAATGAGAACAAACAGCAGCTCTCTGGAGAGATGTTCAACACAGAGATAAAGTGGCAAAACTTATTCCAAAAGAATAAAGATGAAATTGGTAAGATGTAGAGTATTGTAACATGACTGTCACTACTGACTGACTGAAATGTAATTTATTTCTCACCCTCATGGTGTTCTACACCCGTAAGAACTCACTGATCTTCAGAACACAAATTAAGATATTTTGATGGCTCAGTGAGGCCTCTATTTGTGAGGCCAGCAATGTCACCGTCACCTCTCAAGATCCATAAAGGTACTAAAAACATTTTAAATCAGTTCATGTGAGTACAGTGTTTCTACCTTAATATTATAAAGTGACGAGAATACTTTTTGTTCTCCAAAAAAACCCCAAAATAACGACTTTTCAACAATATCTAGTGATGACCGATTTCAAAACACTGCTTCGAAAGCTTTATGAATCTTTTGTTTGAATCAGCGTTTCAGAGCGCCAGAGTCACGTGATTTCAACAGTTTGGCAATTTGATATGCATTCCGGACCGCTGATTCAAATCAAAAGATTTGTAAAGCTCCAGTGCAGTGTTTTGAAATCTGCCATCACTAGATATTGTTGAATAAAGTCGTCATTTGATTTTTTGGCGCACAAAAAATATTCTCATTGCTTTATAATATTAAGGTAGAACCACTGTAGTCACATGAACTGTTTCAAAAATGTCTTTAGTACCTTTCTGGTATGGTTCTTAGGGGTGTAGAACGACATGAGGGTGAGTAATAAATGACATTATTTTCATCCACATTCCAGGAGCCTCCCAAACACTGCATGTTTTCCATGTTTTCTTAATCAAACACACCTGATTCAGATCATCAGCTCAGAGACTCCAAGACCTGAAATGGGTGTGTCAGACAAAGGAGAGATACAAAATATGTAGTGTTGGGGGACCTCCAGGAATGTGGTTGGGAACCACTGCTTTCTTTCATTCATTCATTCATTCATACCGAAAAGAACTAGGTGCATATTACAGAAACTTTCTCTCTTAGGCCTATGAGTTAATTTAATATTTTTCACAAATTTGTATTACAGAAACAAATGTTAACTTGATTTAGGATTCCTACCTTACAAAATCTTATATATAGTTAGGAAACCTTAACCCAACTGTCAACAGTCAACTGTCATTTCATCAAAAAATCAATGATAATGGCATTGAATCTGTGTTATAATATGATATCTCAGCAACATCTCAGCACTCTCAAAAAATGAAACAAAACAACTTCAATTGATTTAAAGCCACTCGGCCTGAAATCAACTGAAAATAAAAGACGCAAACTGCTGGGGTAAACATATAACAGTAACAAAGTCTGCGTGCATTTTTTTTCAGTACGGCAAAGACAGAAGTTTTGATAAGCTTGGTAGAAAAGGTAAACTCTATTCTATTCTATAAATTTTTACCTTCGCTGAAAGACAGAGAGAGTTGCCAACAATATCTGGGCTGATCTGGCATTTACTAAACTGTAGAGTCTGCATTGTGACCACTTGCTGACCTCTGTAATGTTGGTCGCATTGTATGTACTAATATGCAATTTCATATGTCGTGGGAGTCTGAAATTATTTACAAGCATTTTATCATAAGAGCGCAGTACATCTGGGTCTGCCAAAATTCTCTCTACCATAAAACAATTACCTTGTATGAATTATAAATAAAACGGCATTCTCTAATAAGACTTTGTAATTTGATTTTTACCACTGCCTTTCAAAAAGCTTTTGTTCTTAATGAGGTCATAACTGGAATTACCATGGTTACCAAACAGATGAGATAGGGTTCTAAAGTTAGGATTTTTCTGTAATATGCCCCTTGTGCCACAGTGAGTTGTGACTCAAGCACAGTAATTAGAACTGAATAGCATTTCTGTTTTACAATTTCTTTTGTTTATAAAGATAAAACAACATTCAAAAATGAGAGCCCTAAGCACACCACTACGAGAACAATGAAAGGAACACATCAGGTATGTGCACGATGTTCAAATGAAGCCCTTTAAATATCTAAGTAGGATGCAAGCTATTTAAAGTGTTGAATTACATGATTCAGTATTTCTGTATCACATTTAGTCTGTGTTTTTGAGCAAATATTTGGGATCCTGTGTCCAGTTCTGCTCCTGCAGGGCCATTTTTGTGCAGATTTTAGCTCCAATCCCATAGTCATATCAAGCATGACACTGTGTTACACAAGCTCAGTGTGTGTGTGTGTACTCATCATACAGGGTTATTGTGGTCTCAGCAACTCAGTTCGCCATAGGGACTGGCAATATGACCAAAGATCATAAAACTTATTTTATTTGTTGCAAAGTACTGAGGCCATTAGATGATCCGTTATACCCTGGAGGTGCCAATGCAGTTAGTCAACATCACAGGATTTGGTGTAACATGTTTTTTTCAGAATATAAAATTTGTTGTGTATGATTCATCAAAATAATTTATTGATTGTTTATCAAAAACATTGTTTGCAGTCCTGCATCACTGAATAATGTGATTTATTGCAAATTGTTCTATTTCTTTTACAGAGAATGATTTCAATAGAAGAAACAAGATCTGAACAGCACAAAGGAAAAGAAATCACTGAAACCCTAAAGAATCTCATTGATAGACTTAATCTTAAAGGCAGACACCATAAACTGACTGCTGCAGATGTTCTTCAGATATCTGTACAGTCCCAAGACTCTTGTGCTGAAGAGGAGTTAATTCAGAATTTCCTGCAAAAACTACTGCTAATGAACTACAGAGCAAGATACATTCAAACTAAGGATATCAAAGAGGAAGATCACACTCGGCAAGACATCTGTGAAAATGATGTGAATTTTGACATTTTCATATTAGAGTCATTGTCTAACAAAGGAATGTGGAAAACTGATCGCATTCATCCGATGGATGTTCAGATGGCCGTGTTTTATTGTGCTGATGGTTTCCTGAAGCAGCTGATGGTCACTAAACTGTCCCAGTGTCAGTACGCTCTGCCTCTGCTTGTTCCTGATCCATTCACACAACAGACTGAGTTTCCTCTCTGGACATTCAGACAAATCAACAAGAGCTGGAAGATCAGAAACACCAACAATGAAACCATCAGTCAAACCCAGCCGATCTACAAGGCAGAAACTCCAATGGTGTCTTTCTTCAGGTTTGGCTCTGTGTCTTCATCCAAGTCTCAGCTGATGAACAGTCTGATCAATGAGAAACACAACACGTTCTTCCACAGGAACTGCCCAGGCAGCAGCAGAACCAGAGTCCTGATGGATGGAGTGGTGGAGATCGCCTGGTTCTGCCCCTCTGGATCATATGATGATAAATTCACTGACTGTGTTGCATTCTGTAATCTACACGGTGATGCAGGAGACAATGAGAAACAGCTGGAGATCCTCTCTGAAATGAGCTCAGTCAATGTTGTTCTTCTACCACAACTTGACAAGTATGACAAAAGCATGATAAAACTTCAACAACTCTACAAGGACTCAAAGCCACTCATTTGTCTTTTTACTGAGGATGAATCTGCTGTAACTGTGATGAAGAACAAATATAGGATTGGTTTAAAAGACAGAAATCCATCAGAAGTATTTGAAGAACTCAGAAGAGCTATAAATGTTTGTCTCTCACATTCATGTTCTACTTTCATACTTGAAGATGTGTCCAAACACTCAGACATCAGAGTAGATGAGGAAGATGATGAAGACTGCAGGAGAGGAAGAGAAGCAGCACAGCAGATGATGAGTTTACTGGAGAAGAAAGATCTGACAGAAATCAAAGAATCAGTTCTGCCTCATCAGGGGAAACTGTGGCATCAGTGGTGTCAGAAGAACAAAGAACTACATCGACCTCGAGCAGATGAGTCAGAAATGGACATCAGTAGAAAACAAACAGAGATGAAGAAAATCCGTGAACAACAGCATGAATCTGACAACAGTGAGTTTATTAAGTTCTTTATTAAAGAAATTATCACAGACACTGGACATAACATGTATTTCATTAAATGGATCAGAATCCTCTTGGATGAATATACATCAGCTGATCATTCAGATCTATATTACAAATGTGAAAAGTGGTCAAAAGTTTTAAAATCAAAAGAGAACCAAGATAAATCTGAAAAACTTAAAGCTGAACAAACTGAACTTGAGAGAATATCTGAGGAACTTCAAGCTGCAGCCTTTGGTTTGGAGCACATCATGAGGGAGATCGGTCAGATCTATGAATCATGTTCATCTGTGAAGAAGAACAAGAAAGATCTGCAGGTTCACTTCTCTTCTCTCCCGAGTCTTGCAGCAGAGATGATTATCTCTGGATTTCCACTGGAGCTGATGGATGGAGATGCTGCTCATGTTCCTCTGATCTGGATCTCTGCTGTTCTAGATGAACTCATCCAGAAACTGGGAGACCAGAGAGTCTTTGTACTGTCAGTTTTAGGGATTCAGAGCTCTGGGAAATCCACCATGCTGAATGCCATGTTTGGACTCCAGTTTGCCGTCAGTGCTGGCAGGTGCACCAGAGGAGCTTTCATGCAGCTGGTCAGAGTGTCAGATGAGATGAAAACACAGATGAACTTTGACTATATTCTGGTTGTTGATACTGAGGGTCTTCGTGCTCTAGAACTGGCTGGAAGATCAACAAGACAACATGACAATGAATTGGCCACATTTGTTGTTGGTCTTGGAAATCTGACCTTGATCAACATATTTGGAGAAAACCTCTCTGAGATGCAGGACATTCTTCAGATTGTTGTTCAGGCCTTCCTGAGGATGAAGAAGGTCAGACTGAATCCCAGATGTGTGTTTGTGCATCAGAACGTCTCGGACGTCACAGCTGGAGAGAAAAACATGGAGGGAAGGAGACGACTGCAGCAGACACTGGATGAGATGACAAAACTCGCTGCTGAAGAGGAGGACTGTGATGCAGAATGTTTCAGTGATGTCATTGAATTTGATGTTCAGAATGATGTGAAGTATTTTGCTCATCTCTGGGAGGGAAACCCACCGATGGCACCACCAAACCCAAAGTACTGTGAGAATATCCAGGAACTAAAGGAAACTATTTTGACTCATCCTTCAAAATCACATGCAATGATGCTGAAAGACTTAAAAGATCGTATGAAAGATCTTTGGGAGGCTTTACTGAATGAACGATTCGTCTTCAGCTTTAGAAATTCTCTGGAGATTTCAGTATACAGGAAACTGGAGACCGAATACAGCAAGTGGTCCTGGAGGCTTCGCAGTGCCATGATGGAAATTGAGAACAAACTACACAATAAAATAGAAAATGAAGCAATCCATGAGGTTGAGGAAACTGATCTTCAAAGAGGACTGAAGAAGACAAGAGAGGAAGTGAAAAAATCTATGTCAGACTTCTTTGACAAAGACACTGATGCCGATATACTCATTCAGTGGAAAACATCATTTGAGATTAAAATCAAAATTGTTGAAGAAAACATTGTTAGAGAAACAAAGAGGAAATTAAATGAGATTCTTCAGCAGCGAGACCTGAAGAAAAAGATTGATGATCAGAGGACACATCATGAGAACACACTCTTTGAAAAGAGCAAAGAACTTGCCTTAAAACTCAAAGACAAAGCAAAAGATGAAGAAACACTCAAAAGAGAGTTTGATTTGTTCTGGGAACAGAGTGTGAAGAAGATCATCAGAGACACTCAATCAATTAAACACACTGATGTAATAAGTGATGTTAAACTCCTCCTCAGTGACATCAATGAGGGAAGTCTTCCTATAGACCACTTGAAAGAAGGCAGTGAGTATAATAATATTTTCACTATGAAGAGTTATTCTGAATATGTCCCAATATTCAGAAAGTCCCATCCAAAAGGAATTACAGATGCTGTTAAGGATGCGTACAGCACAGTTAAAGGAACATGTAGATATGCTGGAACTCTGTCTCCAGTAGATGAAACCCAAATAAGAGTATTAATCCAAGATGTTGAACAGCAGACAAACAAAATGATCATGTCATTTAACATTTCAAAGATGGGCTACAGCATCACCTGCATTCAACAACTCAAAGATTACATCATTAACAAAGTAACTCATCAGGAAGGAGCAGTGAAATATGTGTTCAAGAAACAGTTCTTTATGGATTTGTTTTTTTCCATCTGTAAGAAAGCAAACAAGATGATCACTGACCAACACAGGATGTTCAGAGAATCAAATGATCCTGTAATATATGTTGAGAAGAAGAGAGAAGAATACTATAATATTTTCCAGAAATACTGTCATGGAGCAACATCAGCTGCCATTTTTGGTGAGATTGTCTGTCAAAAACTGAAAGAGCCCATTGAGCAGAGTGTCTACAAGAAGACTGCCAGAGATCTGACAGATGAAATGAGATCAAACTGTGAATCACTGAATGGAAACAGATCATATCTGGAGAAACACATCCTGAAGACACTGGCAGATGAGGAGGACTTCAACAAATACATGAACTACATTAATCATCCCAGAGATCACTTCAAGAGTTTCATCAGAGATGAAGTCAGTCAGTACATCTCTGATAAGTTCAGTGTCAGTGTTTTACCCAAGATGAAGGAGAACATTAAACTCCTGCAGCAGAAGATCATGAAAGCAGCACATTTATCTACTAAACATGTTCAAGAGAACAGAGGAGATGTTGGTTTGTGGTTGAACAGTTTCATACAGAAGCTCTCAGGTGTGCTGATCTTCTCTGAAAAAGACCTCAGTGGAGTGAAACATGATGATGTTGATGATTTCAACCTCCTAGAAGATGTGATGAGACAAGAACTTAATGACATAATGTCAGACATCAGCAGTAGATTCAACACAGAGACATTTCCAGTAAAGCTGGACTATAAGTTCAGACCAGATGAGCTTCTGATTGATCACTTCTCTCAGTGCTGTTGGGTTCAGTGTCCGTTCTGTGGAGCCATCTGCACCAACACCATAAAAAACCATCATGGAGATCATAGTGTTCCTTTCCATCGTAGTATTGGACAGAATGGGATATATTACATTAACACATCTAACTTGTGTACTCATATCTGCACATCAGCAGTAGCAAACAGCAATCTATATTTTTATCCCATTGACTCAGATGATAGAGTCCCCTGGACAGAGTACAGAAAAGCAGGAGGAGATTATGCAAAGTGGAGTATCACTCCTGACCTCTCTGATCTGCCATACTGGAAGTGGTTTGTGTGTCGATTCCAGAAAGATCTGGAAGAATACTACAATAATACATTTCAGGGGAGTGGTAAGATTCCAGATGAATGGAGACTTTACTTAAAACAGGATGCTATTGAGAGTTTGGATAAATACAAATAACCCCTTCTCCCACACCCCCATTTTAGCAAGTGGGGCATAAACATGACATACCCAAAATAAAAGGTTGCTGTTTATAATTCTTTCTGAATATACACAACATATATTTAGAAATATATTTAGAATTTAATGTATAAATGTATAAATATAATGTGGCTGTGAGGTAGCAAATTGGAAACATGATGAAGCTGAAGCCACAAGTGTGGTCATGCTTCATTTCAAATCTGAGGATGATATCTGTAAAACTATGATTTTTTGGAATATTATTTTCTAAGACCATGTCATGTGAGTTTTTGGAGATGGCTGATAAGATTCAAATAAAATATTGTATTGCCCTGTAAACACCCACTTGCACTCTATTATTTATGTCTGTTGTGGCAAATTGCCCAATTAATGTTTCTATTGTTCTCACTCAACAAACCTTCATTATTCTTTTATCATTATTCTTTCGTTTGTATTCAGCCATAATTAACCTTTATTCTGGCATTACATGGCTTGAGCATCTAAATTATTTTGATCCCACTATACATTAATCCACCTATTTTAAAGTTACAAACTGCTCCAACAAACATTCAGTTGTAACACAGAGAGAAGCACATTGTAACATGTGTCGTCCGGAGTCCCGTCTCCTGCTCCCACAAACACCACAATCTCACAGATTGAACCAGAGAGGAAATGTTTATTATTTAAAGAAAATAAAGGATGGCTTGGAGTCAGTGGGTTTTGGTCGGTCAAAACAATAAACAAAAGAGGGTTGTTCTACTTCATTTTAGAGGTCTTCCCTGGAAAAAACTAAACAAAACACATAAGTCTTACCTCCCTGCTTAACAGTAAACAGGAGAAAATGGTCATTAAACAAAAAGGGCCTCTCACTTCTTTTCAAAGGTGCGCAAGAAAAAGGGAAAAGGGCAACTGAACATTTACCGGCCTAAACCGCTAACAATTTGTACTCCACACGAGGAGTTTTTAAAGGCTAATCCAGCAATGTCACCCACACTTTGCTAGAAACACGTTCACACGTTTGCAACAACACCAAGGAAGCAGGAGAGGGAACTAATCCAACCGACTTCGCACACATACACAACTTTGCTCACACAGCTGTACACGATATGAGTAAAACTCAGTGATGTTCAGATACATAACACTTTTCCCCACCCCAAAATATTAAGACTTTAATCTAAAAAAAAAATTTAACCCATGCTTTCAGCACTATGAGCTCTGTGCCGCGCTTATGGACAATCTCTACTGTATATTAAATTCTTGAAGTGCAAGAGACCAATGCTTTAAGCGCTGATTTGCATTGTACATATGAAAAGCCATTTATTATGGTATGTATAAACCTTGATTGGGAATGTAGAACCACCCAGGTAAACCTCGAAATGTTTCAATGCCATCAACAACTTTTTCACTCTGGCACACTGGCTTCTTTAAAAGGACAGCCCCAGCACCAATAGCAATTGTGTCAACTTCCAGTTGGAAAGGGCGTTCGAAACTAGGGGCCGACAGGATTGGAGTATTACATAAGAGATCTTTCACTCTCGAAAAAGCCCGTTGACACGCAGGAGACCACTTAAAACTCTGTGTTGGTTGAAGAAGGTCAAGGGTGCAACAAGGTTAAGGGTGCAACAAGACTAGTAAAGTTGTGACAAAATCCTCTATAATAACTGGCCATTCCTATAAAGCGGTACAATTCGTGTTTATTTGTGAGCACAGGAAATTCAGATAAAGCAATCATCTTGGCATCCACTGGGCAAACTTGACCCTGACCAACACATTTGCCAAGGTATGCTTTATCGAATTCTCATTTCGTTGAATTTACCATTAGGGATGCAGCAGCTAACCGAGAAAACACATCATGTAATTTTTTAACATGTTCTTCCCATGTGAAATAATATACAATAATATCATCAAGATATGCATCACAATTTTGTACCCTGTGGAGTACCAGCTGCATTAGGCATTGGAAAGTGGACAGCATGTTCCGCATCCCGAACGCCATCACAGAATGAATATTGACAGAAGTAGTCTGGAGTGACAAATGCTGAAATTTCGGCAGTGCGTGCAGTAAGGGGCACCTGCCAGTAACCCTTTAGTAGGTCAAGCTTTGAAAAGAACTTGGCAGGACCGACCCTATCGATGCAGTCATCTACCAAGAATAAAGGGAAACAGTTAGGCTTAGTCACAGCGTTAACCTTCTGATCTATACAGAACCGGAATTCTGAATTAGCTCTTGGCACTAGAAGGCAGAGAGAGCTCCAGGCGCTTTGGCTAGGTTCTGCCAAACCATTACGTAACATTTATTCCACCACCATTTTCATAATATCACGTTTACGATGATTAACCCTGTAAGGGTGTTGTTGAATTGGAGCAGCATCTCTAACATCGATGTCATGAAATAACACATTAGTGTGAGACGGGACATCTGAGTAAATACTAGGGAAACTGTCAGTCAATTTTATAACACTTTCCCTTTGACAGTCTGGCAAATGACTCAGGAAAGCATGTACATTTTTGTGTAATTTGTGTCATTCACTTTTCTTTCTATAATGTAAGGACCAGTAAATCGGGTTTGGAGAGATGAACCAGGCACTGTTAACAAGGCTAGCACTGATTGCCCTGGTTCGAATGAACGGACAACCCTCTTACAATCATAACACTTTTTCATGACTGCTTGCGAGCTAATGTGCCCGCTTTTAGATTTTGGAAGAGACCCTACACAGTCTAAAATTAAACATTCGAAAGGCTCCCCCACCACGGGAATTGGGTGTATAGGCGCTGGTCGTATGACCTGGTTAGGCTTTCCCGCGACCTGACACGCGTGACAGGAACGGCAGTATTTTACTACACTAGCTCTCAAGCCAGGCCAATAGAAATACCTCATAACACGCTGAAAGGTTTTATTCACTCCAAAATGCCCTGCCATTGCATGATCATGGGCCAGTTCAAGCACTACTGAACGGTAACACATAGGCAACACAATTTGATAAACAGGGCCTAACTCGGTCCCATCTGCAGACATAGGAAGCCATTTGCGCATTAAAACATCCTTGTCCCAATAATAACCTATTCTTACATGAGCAAGGTCATTTTTTATTTTCACGGCGGTTTCAATACAGTGAGATAAAGTTGGCTCAGATTTACTGACTGAATACTGAGCTGCTTTCGACCAATGTTGACCGTTTGATTGTCTTTAGTAGGCACAACAGAGCCTGTCTCTAACACACTGTCATCCACCAACAGAGACAAAGCTGGAAACAAAGGTGGAGAGACAGCCGGTGGAGCGGAGTCCCGTGTAGGACACCCGGACACTAAGGGGAAAGGGAATACATTACCCCCTGCCAAATCGTTCCCAAGAATGAAGTTTACACCTTTGACTGTGAGTTTCGCGCATACTCACACATCTACGAGGCCTGAGACCAAATCTGACTTCAGGAACACGGAGTGAACGGGAACTTTAATGCATCCCAGCTCAATCCCACAAACCAAAATATCAGTGACTGTATATGTCTCTGCTGACAATGGAAGTGCGTCTTCATGAATAAACGAGTGAGCGGTGCCAGTGTCCCTCAAAATGGACACAGTTTTGGGCCTATCGCCTGGAGAAATAGAAACTGAGCCATTAATCAGGAAAAGCTTAAACATCTCCGTTCCAGGTGACAACGACTCAGCGTTTTCTGTCAGCAGCTCGAATGCCACATGTGTAACACCTTTTTCTTTAGAAGCCACATTCTTTTGTTTCCACGCTTTGCAGTCAGCAATAAGATGACTGGGATCAAGGCAGTAGAAACATAAGCGCTTAGACTCTGCACGCCCAAACATATTTCCCATGCGCTCACACAAGTGTCTGTCTTCGAGAAGCATACAACTGCAGAATTTCTCTCAGCATATGCTTTTACGTATTGATTCTGACGTGCCGTATAAAAAACAGTTTGGTGAGTTAGTACGTACTCATTAGGAAACACTGCTGCTTCAGACAAAGAGGTTACCTTTTGTTTGTTTTGTGTAAAACTAAGTTCTCAGGGAGACAACCTTGGAAATCCTCCAATAATATTTATTCCTGGAGGCGCTCAAACGTAGCTTCAGACGCAATACACCACTTCTCCAAGTGTGTGCAAGTACATTTGGCAACAAAACTCTTTCTGATTCAGATTCCCTTTCGAAAGGGAACTCAACGCTGCGTAAAACACGCTAGGGGAACGCCTCCACGGGAACCGGTGTCTGAAACACATATCCAATCTCTGCAGTATTGACCGGCGACAGCCCATGACATCGTAACAATGCGACCCGCATGTATAAAAGGGGTGCCCAAACAACATGTCATCCTCTAATCATCTTCAGGGACTTTCTTGTGTGAAGCACTATCTGACAAAATGAAATGCACAGAGAGGATTATTAAGAGTGTGGATCCGTGTCATCTGACACTAGATCACACACACAAGTAATATCCTGTGTTCTCTTGAGTATCTGTCCGTAACAGGAATATGCCTGCAAGTGCAATACCCCAATGCTTAGTGCAATATCTTTCTTAGTTAATCTTTATTCATATTATTCATAATACTGTAAATATGTTCATAATCTGTAAATGTGTTTATGATGACTAAACCTAACTGGTGTTTTTATAATTTTATATTTTGTATTTTTTTTTCTTAAATTATACTACTGTTTAGCGTGCGCACGGATTATGAATTTGTGGGAACGGATTTAACAACCGAGCGTACGGTTTGCAAAATCTGAGCGCACGGATTTGAAATTCGTGGGTACAGTTTATTAATCCATGGGCACGATTTGTTAAACTGAGGGAACGGATTGCAAAATCGTTGGCAGGGATTGTTTTTTTTTCTCCTATAGGTGAAGTGCCAGGCTCCGTAATACGAAGCCGGTGTACAGTCAATGGCGTTCGGAAGTTTGTCCTTGTCCTCTGGCAGGAGTCGCTGACACAACTGGATAACCTGCAGTCGAACATCTACTTTCTCCTTCTCTGGGACTCCGTAAATTCTTAAATTCCACCGTCGCGTATAACTTTCCAGATGTTTTAGTCTTCTCTCTTGCTCAAAGGTAGTCTGCTCCATTTTGCCCACTTTGGACTCCACTGCTCCGTACTTGCTTTTCAGACAGTTAACTTCTTCGCTCATGAATTCAATAGCTTCCTTGACACTTGTGATTTGCTTGGTATTTTCATTTATTACCTCTTTCATGTTAGTAATCGCGTGTGTATTTTCTCCTATCATTTTCTCCAGGGAATCAGGCCGAGTGTTTATTAATTGAGAAAGTGCTCCAAGTTGTGAGAGTACGTCAGCAATATCAGATCGCACAGTCTATCGTTGTTTGGCGGTAGGAGATTTGCATGGCGTGTCTAAAAGTGCTGGAAATTCCTCCTCGCACAACATGAATTCGTCAGAGATCGCATCCAAGTCTGTCTTGATGTAATCATGCAGATTCTCTGTCACAAGATTATTAGAGGCCTGCAGAATTTCATGATTGGTTTTGATAGCAGGATTAGTATTAGCCTGTGAAGCACTCTTTGTTTTTCTTTTTTCAGACTAGCCCATTGTGTCACTCTTTACTAGAAGGACAATTGTCTATAAATTGCTATTAGAAGTTAAAAGAAAGTGATATAGTCTTATTCTGATGGCACTAAAAGTCAATGAAGAGGCTCGTTTGAGACGAGCAAAATTTGGGGAAATTGATAACCGCTGATCACAGCAAGATGCATGCCGGTTAGAAATGTGTTGAGTGTGGACCGACTTGCTCTGATTTCATGCTGACGTATGTCAAAAAAATCCAAAAGGGTCTGGCTGCAGACTTGCACTTGCACTGTCAGACTTGCACTCTCTGACACCTGCACTTCCGCAAGTGACGTCACTGCTTGCACTCTCAGACTTGCACTGTCAGACACCTGCACTTCCGCAATTGACGTCACTTGCAGTCGACACCTGCCGTCTTCGGTACCTGCGCCATTTGCAATCGCCGTATAGTGGGCCCTGTTGATTAAGACTTCCGAAGTCGTTCAAGAATCATGAAGTCGTTCAAGAATCATTGATGTAAGTGCATATATGTATCTCTGTGTGTTTATTATACGTTTTATTAGAGGTTTAATCTCTGATATACAAAATTGTTTGTCAACGTATTCGCTGCTCATTTGTTTAAAAAGTTGCATTGACTGTATAGCCTAACTAGCCAGCCATGGAACCGTCACTGTCTTAAATACAGCTAAACTACTGAACGGAATGATATATGCTGTCGTAAGCTAATTATATGGCTTATAGGTAAACTAATGTATAGTGGAAGTGATTGTGGTGTTACTGATTTTCTAACTGAAATGAATGACACAATTAAATGTGGTGTTTAATTAGCAAAATAGGTAGTGTGAAACGTATTGTAAAACACCAAATTTGATATTTTGTCCTGCTCCTACCCTGTTTCTCAGATCAGATTATTACATTTGAGTGACATTTCCTATATTTCTTCTATCCTGCTCTTACAGATGCATCAATCAATATTATTAGTTTCGGAAAATCCCCTTTTGCCACAGTGCACTTCATGTTGCACTATGTATCACTGCAGTTTATGCCCTGCCCTGAAGCCAACCACCCTGAAAAAAATCAAGCAACACTGGGAAGTCCATTTAAAAAAGGCAATTGTTTTCCAAGGTAAGTTCGTTACTCTATTTTATTTTATTGTAGCTGTAGCTGTAGCTTACTTATAGAGGCTCAAACACAGTCATAGATAATTATCCTTAAAATAAATATTACAGTGTGCTGCTCTGTAACAATTTGTGCTGTGTAAACCACTATTTAAATAAAGACTTCAAAGTTAGTGTACCTAATTATGTCATCGCCTGGCTATTGATTGCTTTTTCAAAATTTATTGAATATCGATTTCTAATGATGCTTTGGTATTGTTTTTCCTGATTTTTATACTGTGCTTTATCTACAGACAAAAGATTATGTCGTTGCCATTTGCCCTGCAGAACTGAGGCTCATTACCATTGCCCCAATTGCAGCAACACTGTTCTCAGGAGATATGTTATGGAAGCTCACCTTCAGATATGCTCATCCTTAGATGTACCCCGCCCCGCTTTGGCTTCACAACCCTCTAAAACGACACCTGCACCGGTTTCTGTGTCCACAACGACACCTGCACCGGTTTCTGTGTCCACAACGACACCTGCACCGGTTTCTGTGCCCACAACGACACCTGCACCGGTTTCTGTGCCCACAACGACACCTGCACCGGTTTCTGTGCCCACAACGACACCTGCACCGGTTTCTGTGTCCACAACGACACCTGCACCGGTTCCATTTTCCACAATGACACCTGCACCGGTTCCTCTGTCCGCAAAAACAGGTTCACAGTCATCAAAAAACAAAAATGTGATTAAATGCCCACATTGATCAGTCACTGTGCTAAAAAAGAACTTGGTAATCCACATTAACCGAAAACATACTGACCATTCAAAAGATATTACAATGAAATCACATCTTTCTAGTGTGTGTATTGACTCATCAAATGGACTGTCAGCAGTTCAAAGAAGTGGTCATGGTTTCTCTGTACCAGTTCATGTACAGAGAAAGACGTGGGGCAAAGCTCATTATGTTAGGTGTGACTTGGAGGAATGTCGCCAATACCAGCTACTTGCTCACCGGAGTGGACACACGTTTATTCTCTGTGAACACCTTCGTTCACTGGATTATTGTTGTGAGAGAGCATTTGAGGAGTTCTTGGAATCAAGTGTCCTTGATGAGATAGTGAAGCTCAGATTCATAGGAGAAGCAAAGAAGGCAGTTTATTTGAAAAGGCAAAAATCAGCACAGGCAGCTCATGTCCCATTTTCAGTGTTGGTGGCATTAGGTAAATCTCAAGAGCAAATCACCCTCTCCATACATGAGCCTTCTATTCATCAGTACAGTCGCCTTGGGAGAGTAATGGTCACATACAATTCCTCTGCTGGTACTTGGCACTGCCCATGTGCAAAGCCCCGAATGTCTTGCCCTCACAAAAACATTGCCAAATGGCATTTATTCCAAACAAATAAGAGCTTATTCACAACAGAGAAAGCTACTAAATTGAGTGACACCTCGTGTCCACCGCACTTAGATGAGCACATCGACACTCCCCCAATTGACCTTCAAAACACTGTGGAATATATATATAACAAAAAGAAAATTCCAGGTAATCTCCAAGAAGCAGCGGCCAAATCAAAGACTTTCCATCAAGGTATCTTCCAGTGGAGACGACTTGTATGATCTGCGATGGTGAAATTGCACTTGATGAGCCAGCACTGATTACTGCAAAAGCTAAAATTGTAACCATGGAAAGTGTCATTGATGGTAAGTTCAATATTCAAATATATTCATTCATTATTCAAATGAAAAGAAACTGCTCAGAACTAAGCAAAGCATTTGTTTATGTTTCTGCTTTATAAAAGGTTGTATCATAATCATTATGAATGTTATTTATTTTTTACTATTTTTAGACATCTCCACTTACACCAGAAGATGCCTAGGGTGTAATATGATATATGGGTACCAGGAATGGCAGGATGGTCTCCACAATTTTGATGATCATGTGCTTCTGAGTCTCGAGCTTTGTCTATATCTAAGACACAGTTTACAGGTTTGTCTTTATTACATAGTGTTTTATAACTAATGTTCCCATCCAGTAAAGAAGCCATTCAGAGAATTTAATTAACCCATTGTCATTATGTCTATTCCAGAACCACGTATCAGTTTCCAGGGCTATAGACACTTTGGAGGGCCTCCAGGGAGTAAAATACCCCAACAGAGACACCATACTCCATGGGTACTGTCATTTCGAGGCCTTGACAGATACTGGCTACATATATTCTTGTGTTAACTGCGGTTACCATCCCCCTGTGGTTATTATGGATTTGCACAAGCAGGGTGTTTTTAGCATGTCAGGTAAGAGTTTGTTTGCTATAATATGATAATCAAAGTAACAAAGTAAATGTACTTGTATATATTTATAGAATTGTTTTTTTCTTAGTGAGTGACCTCAAAGAGCCTCCATCTGAGTTTAGAGGGGAAGTTGACATTGAAGATTTCTGGAAATCAGTCAATCTTGAGATGATTGGTCGAGGATTTGTTCCCAGTAAGTGTTTTCTCTTTTAACCCACAAGAAAATTGCACTTTGTCTCAGTGTTTATATAATGTAGACTTCTAAATATGTGCATTTGTCTCAGGCCGGACCAAAAATCCATTTGCTGTGCAACCTAGTTATTCAAGGTGGGCTCCATGGATAGGACACAAAACTAGGATGGATCACACTGTACTGAACACAGAATTTGCAAAAGTTGCAACAGCAAAGGTCACGTCAGCTGAAGCGCAAATGATGAATGTGTCAGAAGACCGTCTCGTGGATGAGCTGATGAAGCAGAAGGTATACATTTTGAGAAAATTCAACTAATTGCTACAGTTGAATCATGTTCCCTTTATTAAAAGAATTGTTCTGACTATGTTCTTACTTTATATAACAGGTTGGTGTTGTCAGAAATCTCTGCAAGGCCTGCAATATTGACTCTAAAGGTTCTCGCATGGATCTCATTTCAAGATTGCGAGCAGAGATGCAGAACAGACAGTCCTATGACAAAATGTTCCAGAAAATTTGGGGAGCGTCAGGTGGGAATAATGATATTTTTCTTTCATGAGATAACTATTGAAAAATTTCAATTTTTAAATTTTTTTTTTTTATTTTGTATTGTGGCTTATCCAGGTGGTTGGTCAGTCATCCTATGCCCACATGGTGTGGTGTATAGCATAAAGTTTAATTTGAGAGCAGAGAGTCCCAGAGATTTTGCGGACCTGCTGTTGTCATGGAAGCACATTCCTAATGTTAGTATATATGATTTTGCACAAGGCTTGGCCACGCATGGCAATTTGCGTGTACCTACAGATATCCCGTTTCATCCACACGAAGGGAGACTTGCTGAGCCAACACCAGAAAGCATCAGTTCAGCAAAGCAGGGAAAACTGAAGGTGTCTCTTCCTTGGCTGTTTGAGAAAACAGACCATTAAAATTCCAAAGGCCATCCCATAACTGGATCATCTGAGCACTACGTGTTGTATGACAAATTACATGAATCAAACACGAAAGACCCCCAGGATGTACTCAAAAGAATTAGCCTGGTCCCAGAGCTACAGGGTTGGCTGAATAGTCAAATTGCAGAGCAGTTTTTTGCAAGCTTGCGAAAAAACAACTATTTCCTCAACAACATGGCACCTTCAACGCACATCTTCATTATGCGCAACATTGTTCATCACAAGAACACTTCCACAAACCAAAAGCTTCTGGAAGTACAGCTGCAACGTGGTCACAGACCTCATGGTCTTGAAAATATCACCCTTTCTGACTTAGGACAAGCAGTTCTAGGTTAGTAGCCAAAAACTATGCTGCACTGCTTTCTGTTATAAATTGCAGTAGTAAACTTGTTATACCCTTTCTTTCTCAGCCCAACAAGCCAGTGACAGAGAAACTGTTCAGCACCATCCACATCAGTTAAACCAGAAAGACTTTGGTGACTTTTTTGTAACTTTCAATGTTTTTTTTTTTTTTTTTGTCTTTATGCTTATACTTTTGTCTTAATATATACAGAAAACTGTGGACCTCAATGTGAAGTATTCACTAAGTGTGAAAATATTGCAGCTTGTCGAGCGTCATGGACTTTGGGAAGTCATCCAGCTCAAAAAGAACTAGTTAGTTTCAATAATTAATACAGTTTAATTTAAATTCTGTGGTACTTTTTGGATGTTGAAAGCTGTTGTTGTTGTTTATAGCTCAACTATATACTGGACATTGAGAGACCAGGAAATGAGCTGATTGTTCGAACCGCGAAGACAGTCTTAACCCGTGCTGACTTTTGGACATTGGGCTTGAACAGAGACATGGAGTCCACTGTAAGATCATGGCTGTTTTACATTGCTTTATATGTTTATTTTTACATTAAGTCCTAATACACATTGTAATTATATACTTTTTTTCAGATTGGAAATAGTTGTTTTAAGTTGATTGAACGCATTGCACAGTCAAAGGTATTTTGAGTATATATTTTGATACTAAGAAATACATGTTGGTACAGTGTACATATTATAAAAAATTACAATACTTGAGTACTTACAGTACATGTTTTGAATTCTGCCTTGTATACACAATATCCTGCAGGGCAAGAACATTTACATAGTTGACCTTTATGTTGTAACAACATGGCTGCCACCAAACTACAGTGATCCATTTTTGAGTCTGCCTGTAAGTACAGTATATGCTGTTATATTCCCTGTTATGCTCAGTTATATGTTTACTTAAACCTTCTGTATCATGTCAGGATGATGCTCACTTAAAAGACGCACTTGTCTTTTTTAGGTGGCAGATCCTTTTCCTATTTAGCACCTAAACTCTGGAACAATCTTCCTAGCATTGTTCGGGAAGCAGACACACTCTGTCAGTTTAAATCTAGACTAAAAACACATCTCTTTGCTCTTGCATACACATAACACATTATCAATACATAAACATTTTTTCAAATCCGTTAAAGGATTGTTACGCTGCAATAATTAGGTCGGCCGGAACCGAGAACATTTCCTATAACACTAGATATACCTGTAGATCAGAATAAGAATGGCATCTACGCTAATATCAGTCTCTCTGCTTATCCTGAGGTTTGCCGGGTGCTGGACCCAGGCCGTATCCAGATCGAATGGAAAACCTGTGCCTGGACCTGACTACAACGTGGCCCAGGAGACAATGGGCCTACAGATCCAGTTCTGGCTGCATCTATAATTCAGATTTTTAATCTCCGTATCCGCTTACATATATTTATATTTATATAATCTATTTTTAATCCCTATAATAAATCTGTATAATTCAGATTTTGATCTCCATATCCATTTACATATATTATATATATCTTCCAAGGGGTTTTTTCCCTCCTAGGACTTTTTTCCCAGTGTTACCACACTGGGTTTTTCTCCTAGGGGGTTTTTTCCACCCCTGGGAGTCAGCCGACATTGGCTTAATGTAGCACCATCTTGTATATGTTACATATTACCACGCTTGCTTGTACAGCTTATTTTTAACCACTTATCTTTTTTCTGTGCTTCTAATATGTAAAGCTGCTTTGAAACAATTACCAATTGTAAAAAGCGCTATATAAATAAATTTGACTTGACTTGACTTGACTTGTGATTCCAGTTTGGACACCAGGACACTACCAGTTGTGTGTACGTATTCACACTGCATTTGAGTGATTAAAAAAATTTGTTTTCTGTTTATGACCATAGTGCTTTGATTTCAGTGTATGCAAAACTGCAGTAAGTACCAAACAGATGTAAATGTACACATTTTAAAATAACTTTTCATGTGTTTTCAATGTTTGTTTTTTTGTCAAATGTGAAAATAGAAAATGGCAGATTGTGTTGTTTTTAATGTAATTAAGAAAAATCAATACTGTACATTTTCTTTAGGTTTTGAAGCCAGTCCAGAAAGAAATTCTCTTTTTAGACTCTAAATGCTATGAGACACCACTTGGATTTTGTGCCCAGAGATGCAAAGCTCTGTTGAGGTCTTTTGATGAATTTATATAAAATGCGCGTTGCGCTTTTGTTCAGAAATGGTCACGTTCATATGAACTGTCTCTACGTGGCAAGATCATCTTATTTCAGAGATTGTTCAGCTGTTGCTGATTTCTTAATTGCATGAAGGTTTGTACTTGTTCTAATATATTTCAGGTTTTTCAGACCTTTTTTGCATCCGGAATGACCTTTTAGATTTAAACACCTTGTGTCATTGTGAAGCTTATGATCTGAGAAATCTGTATGAACTGAGAATGCTTGTATGCTCAGTTGTTTGATTATGGTCAGAGTTTTGTGACTTATTTCATGAATTTCATAGTATTGCATGCATTGTTCAGATGTTGTTTTCTTATATGCATGAAGGTTTGTACTTGGGTTGTAAAACAGGCTTCTCAGAGGTTACTGAAAGTACTAGATGGTCCCTATGACTTGAGCTCTTGTTTGTAATCAATATTATGTTAATGTTATGTACATGGTTGCTAGCCATATTTAAACTATTTTGGAATCCCTAGCTCTTTTAAGAACCTCAGTTTGAGAAACAGTTCTACAGATTTAAATGTGCATGAAGGTTTTTTACAGCGGAAAATTTAAATGTAAAAAAAAATAAATAAGCAAATTATAATTTATTATTATTTTTTGTAATCAACAGGGATATTGCAAACAGGATAATGCCTGGAAAATGGACTGAAAAGACAGGTCTTGACTTACAGGTAAATTCCATGATCTCTCGAAGTATTACTTTTTGAAATATTAAATTCACTCATCTTTCTTTTGTTTTATTAAAGGGGTTTCCAGGTCAACCTTATGGCAATGACTGTGGTGTCTTTATGTTAATGGTAAGATTGTTTGTTGTTGTTGTTGTTGTTTATCCTCTGGCTGTTTTTAATCCTTTTTGCCTCAATGATTTTTCCTGTATAGTCTGCATTTTACATGGTGATGGATTCCTCATTTGACTACACAATTGTGAGTACTTCTTTACAATAATGTTGAGTCAGAGTGATTTAAATATTCAAAGGGGTTAACTTGCATGTTATGAGCAGCTGGACATGCCAGAACTGCGGAAATGGTGGTGTGTGATGTTAATAAAGAACTATGGGCTGGATAGGTACAGTATTTCTTTTAATTAAAAAAATAATAATTTAATGGATTTAAACAAATTATGGAACAATGTGTTATATTGTCACTTTTTACAGCCACGGAAAGGTTTTTGCACACTTCACTGAGGAGTCTAAAGCCTTACTAAGCGGTGATTGGCAGCCTGCTTTTAGACTAAGGAAAAGGAAGCTAGAGGACACCTGTCAGGTAAAAGCATTTGCTTGAGAAAATGACACTAATAATGTCATGGTACCTTGTGAATGTTTGCTTATTCTGTGGTGTTTCACTAACAGGAAGAGCCACAACATTGGGCTCAGGAATAATCATCACAGGTATATAGCCTATACTGTGTAGTGGGTCAGACACAATAGAAATTCTCTTTAAATATGCAGTTTTAAAATTAGCACACACTTAAGTGTAATATTCATCTGATTGTATTTCATAAATTGTTAGGCAGATGATGCAAGTATAAATGTACTGCATCCTGTGATGGAGGATGTACTACTTGAATCATCACAAGAGGTACACTGTTTTGTTACAGGATTAGCAAAAAGTCAAAGTAACTGTTTCTTTTTGTTTTTTGAACAATTCTGAATTAATGCTTTTGGTTTCTTACAATGGTATCTCCCTTGTTCTTTGTGTTATTTTACAGAACCAATTGATGAGAGATTTAAAGGAAGCCAGCAAGTGGTGTTCGGAACAGTCAAGTGTGCTGCTTGGTTCTGTTCAGCTGCCCAAAGTACTCTGTATGGAGGATGAAGATGTTGATAAGGCCATGGACAAATTACAGAATGCTCAATTTTCAGAGGACAGAATTGATGCTCTGCAACCTTTATGCTTTATTTTTACTGAGAAGGAGGACATGGTCTTGTTCCTTGAACATGTAGTTGATGTCATGAATCTGAAAGTATTCTGTCAAACTGAAACAAAAGAAAATACATAATGTGCTTCTTTTCAGAAACAAAAGAAAATGCATAATGTGCCTCTTTGCATTCCTTCTGTTTTTATTTTATGTGTTCTAAAGTTTTATTCATTTTTATATTGTACTATTTTATAAAACTATTGTCAGTTTATCCAATAATAAAAATTGTTAATACAGTAGTTGTAAATAGACTGCCTCCTTGTGACAGGTTTAAAAAAAAAAAAAAAAAGAACCTAATGTTTTTTTTTTTTTAATCCATAATTTGGGAGTATAATTTTGTGTTGCTATTTAAACCTTTTAGTTCTCTTTTATCTTTGATAATGATTAGCTTTGCTGGTATAAATGTTAAAAAGTCGCAGCTTACTTTAATGGCAAAGTAACGTTACAACATTATAATCATACAATAAACAAGCAGCAAAAAATAACTTTCGGGAGGAAAGGTTTCTGTCTCGTTATAGAACTAAAGTACTTTAAATCGTCTTTATTGACAACACGAATTAACGGCTGGAAACTTATTTCCGGTTTATTTGTGTCGATTGCAAGTGACGTCACTTGCAGAGGAAGTGCAGGTGTCAGAGAGTGCAAGTCTGCAGCCAGACCCTTCTCACCAATTGTGGCACAGCCTAATTAACTTTTGTCTCCTTTATCCCAGTATGTTGACTTTTTTATTAAACCGTACGTACAGTCTTTACCATCTTATATCAGGGATTCTACTGATTTTGTTAATAAGATTTCTGAGTAAGATGGCTTCATATGTTTTGAAATATAATTATTTCAGTTTTGATAAAGATTTTTTTCTTCAGATCAGTGGTACTGCAATGGGTTCGATTTTTGCCCCCAACTATGCCAACTTGTTTATGGGTTTTCTTGAGCATTGTTATGTATTTAATTCTGAAAAAAAATCCTTTCTGTTAGGGCTGGACGATTAATCGAAAAGTAATCGAAACCGAAATTCAGAACCTCTAACCGACGTAATTTTCCCATGTCGATAATTTCGGTTTTTTAATTCTGTTAATACTTACCCCTTAAAAACATACTACCGCGTGCGTAGCCACGTGACTCCGCCCCGTCCAGGCAGTGACATAAAAGCAACACGGAGGTGAACGCCGGTTCAACACATAGTGATGGCGCGCGAGCGGTGAGCCTTGCATCTTCATTTAACTTTGTCTGTTGTATTTGTTTTAAGGTTTGCCAGTTTGGACATTCAAGCGATTTTAGACGATTGGATGTATATTATTTTGAGCTATAAATAAATAAAAATAAATAATCGTTCATTAATCGTGATCGAGGTAAAATGTTCAATTAATCAAGGTTTTGATTTTAGGCCATAATCGTCCAGCACTAGTATAGATACATTGACGATATATTTTGCATTTTTTTGGGAGACTATGATGAGGTTTGTGAATTTGTGTCAATTTTGAATGATTTTGTTGACGATTTGAAATTTAATTAAAGGTTAATGCTTCCAGAGTACGTTTCCTAGATATGTGGGTGCAAAAAAATTAAGGTCAGTTGATTACGACTCTATTTACAAAAGAAACTGATCGCAACACGTTGTTGCTTGCGACCAGCTTCCATCCTACTTCTTTAAAGAAGGGTCTATCTAAGAGTCAGTTTTTTAGATTGAGGATTTGTCATTCTGACACAGATTTTATTGAAAAATCGGAAATTATGAAAAATAAATTTTTAGATAGAGGGTATCCTTCTGAATGGATTGACGAAGCATTCAGCACCACTTTTCAAAAGACACGTTCTGAATTGTTAAAAAAAGAGGACAGAAAAAGTAAAACATTCTTTTACTTTTATTACGACCTATTCCTCTATTTTAAAAAAAAATTGGTATTTGTTGTCTTCTGATCCTGAGCTGAGCCCAATTTTCCAACATCCTCCATTGATTGTATTTAAATGAGCGAAAATTTTAAAAGATCATGTAGTAGCTACACGCTCGTTTTCAGAGTTGCATCTCTAGTTCTACCAGAAAGACTCGGGAGGCAAGATAATGAAACACTGATATTTATTACCAAACAGCAAGCAGAATATACAAAGTAGATGATCTTTGGCGTAGGCCCCGTCCGAAGCTCACGTCCTGAGGGTTGCAGACTTTGCATTTCCTGCCTGAAGCTGAAGGCAGGGGCGTAGCCAACCCCCGGGGAGTATGGACAGGGACCATTCTGGTGGTGGTGGGGAGGATGGAGGTGAAAATTTGCGTCAGCATCTGCGAACTCATACAAGTGTAAGTACCAATCTTTTATACTCCAAGTGTTAGATAATGATTGGTTAGATGTGAAATAATAAGTGACGTAGCAATTGAGTCTTCCCGGCAGAACTTGCGCTAGAGCTTCATTTCTTCTCAGAGACTAATTAGTCCATTACAAAATGGAAATTATCGCTGTGGTAATTGTGCTCAGTGTAACTTCATTCTTTTGCCATCCAAGAACTGGGAAAAAATTTGGTATTCTGTTATCACTTGTGTTTCTACACATGTTATTTATTTGATTCGGTGTCCTTGTGGCTTGGGCTATGTTGGAAAAACTTCACGTCAACTCAAACAAAGAATTAGTGAACATAAGAGTTCCATCAGAAGAAAAGATGTTAACTATTCAGTCGCTGCCCATTTCTTGTCTTTTAATCATGATGTTTCCTCCTTACGCTTCTGTGGGATTGAGAAAGTGAGTGTGCCACCTAGAGGGGGCGATATTGAATTGCTCTTACAGAGAGACGAACTGTTTTGGATCTTCACCCTTCAGACTTTATCACCTATGGGTATGAATGATGAAGAATTATTTAATGTGATGTAATGAAATATTATTATTACATATATTATTAATAATGAAATAATATTATTTGTATATATATATATTTCTTTATTTTATTTCTTTATTTTTTTTTTTTTTTACAATACATGTATGTGATTGGAGTTAACAATGTGATGTGGTGTTAGTGATTATTCAATCACTAATCTTGATTGGATATTGATGATTCCTCATTGTGATTTGTCATTTTGTTTTAAATACAATGGAGTTTGAATACAATGATGCCTGATGAAGATCATACTATCGAAACGTTGCCAGTAAATAACTTTTTTACGGTTTTGCAAGTTGATAGTGTGCGGGATTTTACTTGTTTTTTTCTTACATGTTTTTTTACAAAATGAAAAATGTAACACAGTTCGTATATACGGGAAGAAGGAGGCGGGAACCGGCGAACGTTCAAACTAATTTTAATACCAAAATAAACAAATACAAAACGAAAGTAATGCCGGTAGACCCTCGCGGACGTCTGCCGGCCACACAAACATAATTAAACATAACGTAAAGTCCAGGCCTGGTCCTCTCTCCTCCTTCACTGTCGTCGCTCCTCCTTTTATGCCTCCGGAGCTCCTCCGTGAGGGACTCGAGGCCGGCGCGCCTCGCAGCTGATGCTCATTATCACTCGCGTCACCGGCCTCGCGCCGTTCCCTCACGGCTCTCGCCCGCCCTGGTCGTCACAAAAAGCTACACACTTCATCTTTTAGAGTTAAAAGAACCGTTGCCAAACATATAACATGCTAGAAACATAATAATAACTATAATAATGATCCATCCATAGACTCTTAAGTATTAAAATACGATTTTATTTATTTTTTTGGCCAGGCAGTGTATACTGAACAGGTAAAACGTGTCCTGACAGTCACACTGTATTATCACACTATGTCAAATTCATGGGACCACAACTTCAAAATAGTACAATAAAAATCCATGCCATGTAATTCTTCGAGATGAATCACACCCTCTTTATGGTTAATATGTGTTGTTACCATCTGGACGAAGGTATAGGGTACCGTTATTACGGACAGCCCGTGCACAAAGATCTTTCATATTCTTGAGTATAGCTCTGTTAAATAAATTCCTGTGGTATCACAGTTGTCACTGTACACATATGGCAGTAATTCTGCTGTTGTGAGGAGGATGTTGGTGTTCAATGTTTTTTTTTTATTAATTTTTTTTATTGTGTTGCAGTCTGTTGATGTTTGTTTGTATTTGCTAATTGTTGTTATTGTTGACAGAAGGGTGCCACAGATGCAAAAAGATTTTCCGAAAGAACAATAAATAAACTAAACCAAACTAAATGTCTGAATGTTTGCATGGTGATAGACAAGATCACTGGGTATAAGCCACTTATGAATCTTTCAACGCACCCTTGAAGACAGCTGAGATATAGCATTTCTAAATGGGCCAACAAATGTCTCATTCAATGGCTCATTCAATTAAATTAAATTAAATTCACATTTATTTGTATAGCGCTTTTCACAATCCATATCGTTTCAAAGCAGCTTTACAGAAAATGTATGTTTCTATGTTACAAAATAGTCTTACAGAACAGTCTTTTATAAGAGATAATATTAGAAAGTAAATTTGTCAGATAGTACCAATTTTAGTATTTACAAATATCAAATATGCATTTAAGCAAAATTAGTGTGCATTTTAAAGCAATGATAACTTGATCATTTTGTATGATTATCCAGATCTGATGTCATTCATGGGTTTTGGGTCATCTGAAGTATTCATAAGAGGCTGGATCCAAACTAATCTCTAGTTACCTCAGGATATATGCATTCCGAGGTAGAAACAGAAAAGCAGATGGAGAATAATTAGCATAGCTACTGTTCATAACATTTCAAACAAAGATAATTAAGTTTAATCCGATATAAATGGAGTGCCAGTTTTGAGATGCACTATGTGAATACTTGGCTTAAGAGATTTGTTTTTAATCTAGATATAAACTGAGAAAGTGTGTCTAAGCCCCGAACAGTGTTAGGAAGGCTATTCCAGAGTTTAGGAGCCAAATGCAAAAACACTCTACCTCCTTTTATGCACTGGCCCTAACCCTAACCTAACATAACCTTAAAGCTAAATGTGCTGAAAGCCCAATAGGCAGCTTCAAATTTGGATTTTGTTAGAGAAGTACTTCTAAGGGGCAGTCGTGGCCTAATGGATAGAGAGTCGGACTTGTAACCCAAAGGTCATGGGTTCGAATCTCAGGTCCGGCAGGGATTGTCGGTGAGGGGAGTGAATGTCCAGCGCTCTCCCCACCCTCAATACCACGACTGAGGTGAGACCCTTGAGCAAGGCACCGTACCCCCAACTGCTCCCCGGGCGCCGCAGCAATGGCTGCCCACTGCTCCGGGTGTGTGTGTTCACGGTGTGTGTGTTCACTGCTGTGTGCGTGCACTTGGATGGGTTAAATGCAGAGCACAAATTCCGAGTATGGGTCACCATACTTGGCCACATGTCACTTCACTTCACTTCACTTCTCTTCACTTCACTTCACTACTATAATGTCCTTGTAGCCACTGTAACACACCCTCTGTGGCGGCCGAGAAACAGTGCCGTGAAACGGGCTAAAATTGTGCATTCTTATATGCCATTGTGCATGTAAAATATTTTAATTTAGTTAATGGAGTAGCTCTACTATAATGTCCTCATGTCTTCTTTAACGCACCCTCTTTGGTGGCCAAGTAACAGCACCGTGAATTGGGCAGAAAATGCAATATATGCCAAGTTCAACCAGGGCTGGAGTGGGACCCATTTTCAGCCCGGATTAAATGCCCGAGACCAGCCTCTACAAGCAACCCCCCAACCCCCAAAAAAACAAGTGGCATGATATAAATAAAGCGTCTGATCGGATTTAAATCCGTCTCAATAGTGTTTCAGAGGGCATTTACACCTGGTCTTTTCAGGATTGAATAGCTATCCGAGTAGAAAAAATGCATGAAGTGACCAGGTGTAAACAGGCCCTAAAACTGTCAGGGAATTCAGGGTTGAGTCCCATTCAGAACTAAATTTCTTCCAAGTCAGTTCCAGAAGTTCGAAAAAGAATATAATTGTATTTCAAAAATGAATTTAAAGATTTAAAATTATGTATAATATATCATTCTATTTTTATTTCATATAGAAAAAGGTTTTAATACTACATTTCATTATTTGTATGAATTCATTTCATCAAAATGTCACATTTCCAGAAGTATTCCAGGTTCCAGAAATATAAGATAATGTTCGAAATGCCACTCATCAATTTATATTTAATAATTATAATATATTTTAATATATTATACAAACTACAGATTCAAATTGGGGAATATGGTGGATAACTGATATTGTGTTTGTAGTTTGAGGAAAATTTAAAATCTGTTATGATAGCCATGACAATATTATGACAATTCCTCTATTATGTGAATTTCAGTGCTCCGGAAATACAATCCCATTAAGCATTGTGAATGACAATAACCTACTTTAATTCACGAACTTCTAAATGAAACAGGAACTTCTGGCAGGAAGAACAATCTTTCTATTTTTTATTTATGCCTCAGTCGAGAACAATGATGTGATATTTGCTACTCAGGTGGGTCACATTAGCATTAGATCGAGTTT
>RJVU01021200.1:4262870-4274021 GCA_003731715.1 Anabarilius grahami | reverse complement strand
ATGACCTCAAAGCAAATAGACATGGACTAAAAGCCCAAAAACTTTCATTTACTTCATTGAATCTTTAAGAACTGTCCAACAAACATTAAATACAATAAAACTATTGAAAGCCATCAATGCCAATGTCTTCATTGGAGGCTATTGCAGACAATGTACTTAGAAAATGATTAGAAAACTCTCACAGAATATAAAAATGCATTGGCTACAAATGTTTTGACCTACACACAAAAATTTCTGAAATTGCGATCTTCAAGGTAATCTTCACATATGAACAAAATTTTATGAATTTCGTAGCCTGAATAGCTTAAGTTTGACTATAAACGAACTACACCATGTTTTTGACAACTTTTTCAATCTTTATTTAAAATTTACAAATTTAAATTTTTTTAGTTAGAATATTTTGCAAGAGTATACTGTAAACACAATGAGGCTGTAAAAGCAACTAGTGAAAAGATTTCCTGTTCGGTGTGATAACATTTAATGTCACTGACAACCTCTGTAGTCCAATTATGCCACTTGTTAGCAACTGCCTTTTTCAAGACATGCTAAAGCTTAAAAAAAATCATGAACGGGGTATTACTGGTCTATTTTATTTGGTAGAATAAAATGTAAAAAATATCTTGAGCTTGTGTAAACCACAGAGCTTTTTTGAGGCATTTAACCAAAATCCCATTCAAAAAACCCATTGACTTAGGACGATGGAACCGGAGGTGCGAAAATGTGAACTCATATCTGGGCTTTAGGACTCATTCCTTCAGCACTCTAGTTTCACTGACATTTTAACCTGAAAAGTCAACATTAAATCAAAATAACACTATTTACTTTCATAACACACTACTTGTCTTATTTTGGGCAATTCATTCACAAGGAAACTTGCTTCCTCTACAAAAACTTTCTTTTTCGAAGAACATCAAGCAGAAGTAAAATGGCTTGATGTTTTATGATGATGCCGTAGACTTGTTAATTGGCTTGGTACTAATGTGTAATAGGATTTCCCAAGAAAATCTATGACTTTTGGATTAGAATAAAGACATTAGAAATTAGTTCAATGATATACCAGTTTTATAAGAAATAATTAATGAAACACTTAGCCAATGAGATCCTAACCTGTGTAGGAGGAATAAGGAGTATTTAAATGAGATGAAACACATGGATTCTTTCCACACGGGAGATAAATAATCATCACAATCTTTTATTACAACAGCGTCTGAGTTCTACCCTAAACGGGAAAATCATGTTAGCACAACAGCCAAAGCGAAAAGTAGGCTATAGAGGTCCCTTTAAGAAAGCCATTACTAAGAATGTATAAAATTGCAGCTCTTACATCACTCCAACATCCATAAAGCATTAAAGAGCCAAAAGCTCATTCTCTCATTTTCACTGTCCTCATGCTTTACAACAGGACTATAAAAATCTACTTGTACTTGCTCAAAGTTTGTACCGCTAAGTTTCAGGGTCCTATTTGGTGGCTCATGAACAACTATCTTCTTCAAAAGTGACACTTTTCCAGGATTGAGACATTTGGGTTGGATACAGTGATTCAGATGAAGAGGCTGAGAGATTCATTGCGTGTTGTTTGCAGTCCTGCTGCTCAATGTTCAGTCCAGGTTGAATTTTCTGCAGGCACATAGAGACACATAGAGGTTTTGTGGTCCACTGAATAGAGAAAATGAGGGTGTCACTTTAAGTCCGAAATGTTTTTCCTCTTCTTCATTGCATACTCAGACTCAACTTTCCTTGCTTGTGCGCACATAATTACATACCCTGTCCCGTGTTAAGACACTGCACTTTCCAACATCCATTATATCCATGGATCCATTATCAACCATCAGCACCTTAGTTAAAGGAGTTAAAAAAAACAATAAAAACAATGGTGTGGGTTAAACTAATCAAGGGTCAAATGTATTCATCTTTACAAGCGTCTTCCCGTAGTCCACTATATTGGCTCCAAAAAGAGAAATAAATTTACAATTCATAAATATAATAAATAATTACAAAGGGTAGTTGTATAACACTACAGACAGCCCACATAAATCTTTACATGCACCCCAGCGCGTGGCAAAGCCCTTAAACTGGCTACTTTGTGAGGCTGATACTGTGAACGTCTCACAAGTACAACAAATGCTACATCTAAACTAGACCTGTCAATCAGGAAGCCATTACCGCAGCCTTAGGATAGACATATTGTGATGTCATAAAGAATGTCAAACTGCTAAGTGATGTCATGAATTATTTAAAGGTGAAGTGTTTCATTTCTACACCACTAAGGAATTGCAACAACTTTTCAAACTGATTTTCAGAACACTCCCTGTCTGCCATTGGTCAAACTGATGCTATTGGTTGTACTATTGTCATGTCAGGCTGGTCAAACTTATTGAGGGAAATAATATTTACTTCAAAATCATTGTTGTCTCTGCATATTAAACTGAGATTTTAACATTAAAAAAAATTACACGCATCACATTTAAATTCTTAAACCATCACATTATTTCTTTGTGATGTCATAAGTCTTTTTTTTGTCTTCATAATATGGTTCTTAAAGGGACAGTTCTCCCAAAATTGAAACTGAAAATGAAATACACAAACTGTATGACATTCTTTCCACAGCAGAAGATATTTTTGGAAAATGTCTCAGACAGTGTTTTTTTGACATTACAATGAAAAGAAATGGGGTCTGATGTTGAATGTTGGACTCCAACATTCTTCAAAATACCTTTTTAAATGACAGAAATCATAAAAGTTTGTAATGGTAAGATGTCAGAATTTAAATTTTTGGGTGAACTGTCCCTTTAATCTAAATTAAAATCTTTGTGTGACAATGTGATGTCATAGTAAAGTTCTAAATGACATCACAACGTGGCTGCATGTCACAGTGCATCTTGAAAATCACCTTTGTGATGCTGCAGTTCACTTTCTCTTGACAGTATATGCAGTGTTTTCATTTCTTCCCACTTTTACAGTCTTGGTCTCCTCATTTTTTCATATTTGGCACATAAACATTGTTAATAATGCTATGAATATTATTAATTGTTGTAGTAATATTAATAATACATATAATGGTCATAATAAATTTACTGTACATTGAAATAATAAGGATATTATACTGCTACGTTTGTATTTCTCTCAGTTGAAAACCCACTGCAGTCAGAGTCAGACAGGAGCCTGTTACATGAGTTCAGAGGTCAAAGAAGGCTCTTCAGCTATTGTGCTCTGGGGTGTGTTTATGACCGGCCCGTCCATTGACCCCCTGACCTTGGCTGATTGAAGGGCTAGACTGAGTTTTGCGCAGGTAACCTTCTTTCCGCTCCCCGCTAAACAAACTGGCTTCAATCTTATCCAGGTCGTCACTTCCCGCATGGAACTTGGCCTGCAGGAGGCTGACGTATGTCTCATAGCGACATTTCTGCAGACAGAAGAAAATAAAGATTAAATCAGCTTTCAATTAAAATTATTGGTTTTTGCTAGCAAAACAAATATGCACTGAGTGTTATATATATGTGATTTAGATCAGTGGTTCTCAACTGAATTTGCTTCACGACCCAGATTACAAGACCCAATATAGTTTTTTTTTAACAAAAGTGATGTCTGGCCTAAGAAAATTGACATATGGACCCTTTATTCAAATATTATTAAAACATTTATTGAAGATTTTGTAATCAAATTGCATACTGTAACGTGTGTGTTCAGGCAGACAGATGAAGACACAGATGAATATCGATCCAACACAAAGTTTACTAATAATATCCAAAGCAGGCAAGAGAGTTTGCACACATATCTTTTAACGAGACTGGACAATGAACACTGAAAACACATGAACTGATATACAGAAGATAATGAGGGAAACACAGCTGAACGTGATGGCAGATCATATTAGTGACCATGACAACCAAGGAGTAGTGGGAAAACTGAATATAGGAAAACATGTGACTAATGAAAACAAACTGAATGTCAATGAAAACTAAAACAAACTGAACATAACTGTGATATAATGGCCCCTCCGAATAGACGTGACCTCGCGCCGTAAGAACAACAAAATAAACAGATGAAGGAGGGAGGGTGGAGGCTTTGGAGGCAGATGAGGAGTGGACAAAAGGCTGCCAAAAGGCAGGTAGGCAGACAGCATAAACCAGGGAGGAGATGATGGTAGGAATGACCAGGAAGGAACAGGAGGTGGCAGTAGCCAGTGAGGTGGTTTATGTGGGCAGAGACCGGATGAACTCCAGATGCCCAGGCAGGTAGCGCCCCATGGTGGCGTTGCCGGAGGGAGGAGCCATGGTGGTACAGCATCCAACGGCTCCATGGGGACGTTGCTGGAGGAGAAAGAGTCCTGGGCGCAGACGGAGGGTTGATGGATCCGTGCGACACCGTAGGCATCGGCGGCCGCGACGGAGCTGTCACGACGTACCCGAGGCGGAACTGGAGAACAGGAGGGCTGCACTGGAACTGACACGATTGAGGACTGATGTGGAGCCTGAGGGAGGGCGGAGCTAGATGAGCTGCAGGGGTGGAGAGCCGGAGTGTAGCAGTAGGCGCACAAGTCCATGGCGAAGGGCTGGCGATGTCCAACCTAGGTGAAGCTGGCAGGTCGAGGGAGCCTGGTGACGTCGCGGGCCCGGTGGTCGGCGGTGAAGCCGAGGGACTGAGGAGTGGTGGTGGAGGTGTTAAGACAATGGGCCGAGGTGGAGTGGTGGGGACAGCGGCCGGAGGCGAAGCCAGTGAATCCCCTAGACCGGTCAAGGAAGGCTCATTGGATGCCCCAGGTGAATCCCAGATGCAGTGAGGAGGTGAAGGGTGAACAATAGGACAGACAGGAGGTGACGAAAACAGGGCTGGAATTAGAAGAGGTGGTAGAAGAGGTGGTGGAAGAGGGAGGGCGGGTGAGACCAACGCATCCATTTCCCAGTCCAAGGCATTCACTCACTACGGCGAGGCTGTGGGCAGGGAACTCCCTCGAACTCCACTAATATCTCCACTGTCATGGACTCGTTGGCCGGCTCGCACGCCAGGTCTGACGTAAAGGGCTTAGATTGTTGCTCCATGACGGAGGGTGGTGGGCTGGGCTCTGGGGTTGCTTTCTGCTGCAATCTGGATTGGGGGTATGCGCTATCCAGACACTTGAAGACAGCGTCCCTCCACTGCTAAAGTCATCTTTGGTCCGGTCTTCTGTAACGCGTGTGTTCAGGGAGGCAGATGAAGACACAGATGAATATTGATCCAACATAATGTTTACTAATAATATTCAAAGCAGGCACGAGAGTTTACACACATCTTTTAACGAGACCGGACAATGAACACTGAAAACACATTAACTGATATACAGATAATAATGAGGGTAACAGCTGAACGTGATGGCAAATCATATTATTGACCATGACTACAAAAGAGTAGCAAGAAAACTGAATAAAGGAAAACATGTGACTAATGAATACAAACTGAATGTCCATGAAAACTAAAACAAACTGAACATAACTGTGACGCGTACAGTAGTTGTGTTTGGAGTCAATTGTTTTATTTTTGATAACGCAATGAAACATGCCAAATTGTGGGGACATAATTCTTGGCCAGGCTGTCATGGAAAGAAATTATGAAAATATGCAATAGCAAGACAGAACCAACAAAATATTAATAACTGAATATGTTGTAGTCAATGTATGCTTTTTCCTAAGATTTTTTTCTGATCTTTTTTTCTTTGCATAGTACAATAAAACCTGTAGCTGTAGTGTGCCTTTTTTGCCAAATAATTCTGTCAGATAAATACCTTTACCAAGTTTAGTGTTTTGTTCTTCCCTCATATTTAAAAAATATTTTCTTCATATTTTGATGGTTTAATCGAACTTGTAGGGTCATTAAAAAAATGAATTCTAGGGTCATTAGAAAAATATTCCCTCCGGACATCACTTTTGTTCCACTACTGTATATTCATTAATGCTAATTTAATAGTATTACTCAACCTGTTTGTTTTTATAGTTTGTTTAGTTTCTAAATGCCAATAATTGAAAGAAAAACGCATTGTGGTCAGCATAAAACCATGTTTATCCTCATTTTAACTTTTATTTATTGTACACTCTAAAAAATGCTGGGTTAAAAACAACCCAAGTTGAGTTGAAAATAGATAAACCCAGCGATTGGGTTAAATGTTTGCCCAACGTGCTGAGCAGTTTCATTTAACCCAACTATTTAAAAATGACTATATGGCTGGCTTAAAATGAACCCAAAATAGGTTGGAAATTAAAAATTAGACACATAATTACTAGAGGCAACAATAATAATCAAAAGGGTGAAAATTTATTAATAAGCAATTTAAAAATGTTTATTGTTTAATAAATGAACATTTATTAATAAGTTTAATGAATAATAATTAAACACATTAATACTTGTTAATTTCCAGCATACAGTGCTCAGCGTAAATGAGCACACCCCCTTTGAAAAGTAACATTTTAAACAATATCTCAATGAACACAAAAACAATTTCAAAAATGTTGACAAGACTAAGCTTTATATAACATCTGTTTAACTTATAACATGAAAGTAAGGCTAATAATATAACTTAGAGAACAAATTTTTCAGTTTTACTCAGATTAGGGTGATGCAAAAATGAGTACACCCAACTGAAAGTCTCTGGAGCAAAGCTCAATTTTAGACTACATATGTCTAATTTAACAAGAATTCAACCACAGGTGAGTCTAATTATTCATTACACAGGTGTCCAGCAGACAGTTGACTATAAAAGGGTGTTAAAACCCCTTCCCATTTCATGCTGTCAGCAATGGCACCACATGGAAGAGAAATGTCACAAGACCTGAGAAAGAAAATAATTTCTTTACACTAGAAAGGTGAAGGCTACAAGAAGATCAGCAAAGCTTTACTCATAAGTCAGAATACTGTAGCAAAAGTGGTAATTAAAAAAAAAAAAGATGGAACTGCAGCCATGTCTCACAGAGACGTCCAGGTCGTCCACAGAAGTTAACACCTCGACAGGAGTGTCTTCTAATGAGAAGGGTTGAAGAAAATCGGCATGCAAGTTCACTGCAGTTATCTAAAGAAGTATAAAGCCAAACTGGGGTGACTATTTCCCGTGACACAATACGGCATACACTGCAGAGGAATGGCATGCATGGGTGCTGTCCAAAGATGAAGTCTTTGAAAGTCTTCAAAGATGAAGACTACTGAGACTCTATACTCTGGAGTGATGAGACCAAGATAAATGTTTTTGGAACTGATGGCTTCAAAACTGTATGGCGTCGCAAAGGTGAGGAATACAAAGAAAAATGCATGGTGCCTTCACTCTATACTGAAAGAGAAGATGCTACCATCACTCCGTGCCCTTGGTCGTCGTGCACTTTTCCAATAATGATCCTAAACACACATCTAAGGCCACTGTTGGATTTCTGAAGACGAACAGGGTGAAAGTGATTCAGTGGCTCCTGATCTGAACCCAACCGAACACCTATGGGGAATTCTGAAGAGACAAGTTGAGCATCACTCTCCATCCAGCATCCAGTCTCTAAAAGAGGTCATTCTTGAAGAATGGAAAAAGATAGATGTTGCAAAATGTATTGTTCATTCCATGCCTAGAAGACTTGGTGCTGTCATTAAAAATCATGGAGGCCATAAAAAGTACTAGATGAAGTAGTTTTTGTTGTGGGGTGTACTCATTTTTGCATCACCCTAATTTGAGTAAAACTGAAAAATGTGTAATCTAAGTTATATTATTAACTTTACTTTCATGTTATTAGTTAAACAGATGTTATATAAAACTTAGTCTTGTCAACATTTTGGAAAATTGTTTTTGTGTTCATTGAGATATTGTTTAAAATGTAACTTTTTAAAGGGGTCGTACTCATTTACGCTAAGCACTGTATTTTGTGTTCATTTTAAGCAAGCAATAAAGTAATTTTTAAACAATTGTTGAGTTAAATAAAACTACCCAGCAGGTTAGGCAAACATTTAACCCAACCACTGGGTTAAAGGGATAGTTCATCCAAAAATGAAATTATTCCATGATTTACACACCCTCAAGAACCGGAGATATATTAAAAAATATCCTTGCTCTCCAAAGATTTATAATGGTAGTGAACGGGGGGGGGGCCTGTTTTGAAGCCAAAAATAAATGCATCCACCCATCATAAATATAATCCATACGATTCCAGGGGGTTAATAAAAGCCTTCTGAAGCGAGGGGACGTTTTTGTAAAAACAATTTATCCATATTTAAAACTTTATAATCTAAAATAACTAGCTTCTGCCAGACGACCGTACGCATACTGCACAAGTTGACCTGCGCCAAGTGAGTAACCGGTGATGCAATGTATGATGCAGAATGTAGGAGTAGCTCTCGCGGTTCAAACAAATAGGGCTGTGCAACAAACTGAAGCTCATCTTCTCTTATATCGACATTTCTCTTTAAAACGTCTCGTTTTAGACTTCTAATTCGTGACCGGTGTTTTGTTTTGCTCTATCCTCTGCGTGTCCGTGTTCGTCATTGCACATGTGTCAGGTCAGAGTTCACTCTTCCACTGTAAATCGATGTGTACGACCGTCTGCCGGAAGCTAGTTATTTTACTTTATAAAGTTTTAAATATGTATATTTTTCTTTTCAGAAGGCCTTTATTAACCCCCTGGAGCCGTATGTATTATTTTTTATGATGGATGGATGAATTTATATTTATTTTGGGCTTTGTAGTATTTATTGTCAACCTTTGACATTAATAACAAGATGCACAGGGAAAGTTTTCTCCTCTTCTTTAAAAGTTTAAAAGCCTATTTATTTTGCTATTATAACATACATCAGGGCTCTTCAAGTAGTTTCATTCGAGGGCCGGATTATGAAGATAATTGGTGGGCCGGATTTGGCCCGCAGGCCGCCAGTTGACGAGCCCTGACATACATGGTTATAAGGTTAGTTGCAGTTTATTATTTGCAGTTTGCAATGATTTCCCTGTTGACCATGACTATGATCAACAGACCTGTAACCTAATATTTGGTCATGACCAGGGCTTGACATTAACACCTGCCAAATGTGGGTGGATTTCAGCTGTGGCGTGTAACACGGTCACTCCTACTAGCCACTTTGGCTNTGTACAGCTTATTTTTAACCACTTATCTTTTTTCTGTGCTTCTAATATGTAAAGCTGCTTTGAAACAATTACCAATTGTAAAAAGCGCTATATAAATAAATTTTGACTTGACTTGACATTAACACCTGCCAAATGTGGGTGGATTTCAGCTGTGGCGTGTAACACGGTCACTCCTACTAGCCACTTTGGCTAGTTGAATTTTATATATAATATACATTTTTCAATTGTTGTCTTTTAAAAAGGCATCTGAAATAATAAACTAAGTGCAATGTAGTGGTGTCAAAAATATAGATTTTTCGATACATATCGATACTGAAATATCTGAAATGCTTCCAATCTTCATTTTGGTCAAAATAGATACACGATACCAGCTGCATTTTCTCGCGCTCTCATCTCTTAGACAGTGAGTTGACACACAAACCCACCTCCCCTCACTCACTTGTTTCATTTGCTCCGGATGAATATTGTTGGTGTTACAGGGCTTGAATTTTGGCGTGGGATTGCATGTATTGCGCATAAGTTTACTCATTCCTACAGATTTTGTGCTCACACCCAAAGTGCACGCACATAAAGCTGCCTCTCAGTACTAAATCCAGTTATTTTTCGCTGTTTATTGCATAAACAGTCAAATGCACACAAATAATGTAAAAATACCTGTCTTGGCGAGTATTCAGGTAAACACAGTCAGTTATGTTTTAAGTGAACAAACAGTTGAGAAAGAAAACGCATGTGTAACAGTATAATGGGTCTATGCATCAGGTCTTAAAGTGACAGCAAACTAATATTGAGATAATATTAAAAATATCTATATGGCAGTTTTTCCTGTGAAATTGGGGCCAGTGAAAATGCTGAGTTACTAGTAACTTTGGAAAAACACTAGCCACAGTGGCTGGTGAGCAAAAAAGCCCTGTCAAGCCCTGGTCATTACCCACCAGCTGTGTTTTACAGATTCTATTTTGTGACCTACAGTAGGTAGTCAACAAAAATGCCTATTACTGCCATGAGACCTGGCATTAAATACAACCCAGTCACATGTGTCACTCATTCGCGAAATCACCACTAGGTGGTGCAAAAGGACGGTTTGCAATTTTGCTCAGTAAGGCCTTAATTTACTTGTAAATGAAGGACATATTTACTTGTAAGAAGATAAAATAATGAAATAAATTACTGGTAATAATAATAATAACAATAGTAATATAATATTATATCATTTAATCTTGGATAATTATTATATAAGTGCTTAATGTTCAAGCTATTTGACTACTGTTACAGTAAATTAAAACAGTGACGGCAGTGTAAATGCTTACATTTTACTGTACAGTACTAGCCAGTATTTTAGATTATTACACGAGGTGTGCATTATGCCATAAAATAAATCAAACGATAGAAAAAGGTGGATTTTAGGCGGAACAGTGATATAGCCTATAGTTTTCTAACACATGGATTTATTTAGCTTACTTTGTCAATATTGTGACCAAATTAGTGTGACCACATTATTTAAAAATAAAATGTTTGAAACTGCATTTAATAGTTCACGGATGTATTTCAGCAGGTCACACATGCATTTAAACATTTATTCCCGTACAACACAGAGCCCTGTGCATAACATGCAGAAAATGAATTAGAAAATTGTTGATAACTTTTTATTAAATCGTTCCTTTGTAAATGAATTAAAAAAATTTTGATCACTTTTTATTAAAGCGTTCTTTGTAGCCTTTAAAACATGAGAACATTGTATTAATTCATTCATATGATTTGGAAAACAAATAAACAAATAATAAGTAGGCTAAAAGGTAGCCACAATTTAACTAATAACCTCATGTTTTAACTAAAACGAATGATTAATAAAACATGCTTGTGAGTTGATATCTTTTTTTTCCCATGTGAGGGTCTCCGTAAATTGGCGTAAACATTTTCAACACAGACCTTCATAAAGTCTGGGAACAGATAAACTTATTAGTAGAGCGTTGACCAACAATGCCAGTGAAACAGGTTCAAATCCTGAACAAATAGGCCTACTTCTGTTTTGTTTTTGTTTGTTTTTTGTTTTTTTGTTTTGGGGGAGGGTGGGGGGG
>RJVU01021200.1:4193798-4255626 GCA_003731715.1 Anabarilius grahami | reverse complement strand
CTCTGTCAGTTTAAATCTAGACTAAAAACGCATCTCTTTAACCTGGCATACACATAACACATTATCAATTTATATTTTCAAATCCGTTAAAGGATTATTAAGCTGCATAAATTAGGTCAGCCGGAACCGGGAACACTTCCTATAATACCAGATGTACTCGTTACATCAGAAAAAGAATGGCATCTACGCTAATATTAGCCTTTCTGTTTATCCCGAGGTTTACCGTAGTCAACCAGATCCGGGCCGTATCCAGCTGAGACCAAGGACCGGTGCCATGACCCGACCACAACGCAGCCCTGAAGTATCAGCAGAGATCAAGTCAACTAGATCATCCATTGTGAAGGCCTCATCGACACGACAGCCAGTAGCACAGTTCCTCAACAAACCGTCCATACTGGCGTAATGAATACGATCCTCAACTGGATGGAGCTGAAATAAATACTTTGATTGTTGCGATCCTATCAGGCTTATGATAGCAACCTGATTCGTAACAAAGCACTGTTCGCCAGAGGAGAACTGGCCCCCCGACTAAGCCTGGTTTCTCCCAAGGTTTTTTTCTCCATTTTAACACCTATTTGCCACTTGTTTGCCACCTGTTTGCCACCTGATGTCACCTGATGGAGTTTGGGTTCCTTGGCTTTGGCTTGCTTAGTTGGAGACACTTGACATTTGATATTCAACAGTATTCTTGACATTTATTCAACAGTGCTTCTGATCTCCCTGCATTGACACTATTCTTTAAGAGCTGCTGTGCAGCCAAAATTATGTACCAGTTATCAATGTAAAGCTGCTTTGACACAATCTGCATTGTAAAAAGCGCTATATAAATAAAGGTGACTTGACTATTGGCAGTAGTAAGTCCTATCAATGAGTAAATAAAAAATAAACAAAACTGCTTCCAGTACATCTTTCAAACTGGAAATAGAAAGTCAATTTGGCCCCACTGTATCATGAGATACAGCATTCAAGCAATATGTTAACACTAATGTTAAATGGCTCAATTATTTATTTATAATCAAATTACAAAATTATTCCACTTCATAATAAAGTTCATTAGTCTGTAGTTTGTTTACAGTTGTATTTGTGCACCTGGTTGAGTCTAGTGGTGGATGATGGCAACAGCGGTCTGCAGAATTTCTTCATGGAGCCGATGGCGGCAGGAAAAGCAGGAGCCGAGAAAAGAGCCGCAACTAGATTAATCCTGAAAATCCATGACATCATCTCCTCTTCACTCCTACACACATGCATTTAAAGGGAAAGTCAAACAAGTAAATTGACAAAGAATAAAAGCAATCTGACAAATGCCCATGCTAGTGCACTGACTGTGTTAACTAACAAACTGCAGTAAAAGCAACAAAAAAGACTCTCAGAGCAGTTAAAGAAGTGTGATGCTTACGGGGCCTGCAGTAGGAAGACCCTCCAGTCAGAGGTCTTGAGTTTGAGGACGTTGTGTCTCTTGCTGTAGTCACAGGCCCTAGTAGCAAGAGCATGGTGAACCCGTACTGCATTTTTCAGGTCCACCTCTGACAGGTCTTTATCAGGCTTATACTCATCCTGGCCATATGAAGGAGACAGAGAATAGAATGAGTGAAAGCAAAAATGAAAATAAAAGAGAGAGACAATGGTTGTGTTCCAAAACCATACTGAGGTGCATTTTAATGCATCACAAACATGGTTCCAAAAGGAAGCAGCATGATTAGATAATTACGCTGCATTAAAAGAAAACATCTTTTGGCCAAACTGAATATAGCATGTATCCATCACGGTGAAAGCAATTCCATAATGCATTGCAGCATCTGCCATGAAAAAAACCCAAACATCTGTGGCAGTGGACAAAGTGAGCAAAATGTAAATAAAATACATTTATTACATTCAATACTGAAAAGTACTTAAAATAAAACAATATTTGTGTATACTGTCTGTCGTGTATGCTAAAAGGGTTAGTTCACCCAAAAATGAAAATTCTGTCATTAATTACTCACCCTCATGTCGCTTCAAACCCGTAACACTTTCGTTCATCTTCAGAACACAAATTAGCCAGATAGCTCACAGATTTCATCAAAAATATCTTAAAGGGGACCTGTAATGCCCCTTTTACAAGATGTAATATAAGTCTCTGGTGTCGCCAGAATGTGTTCAAAGCATTCTGGAGTCGGACACTGGAGAGAATGCAACTGAATGTTTCTTAATGTTTAGTGGATAAATTTATGTAGTTGCTGTGGAGTTGATTCAACTCATCGACTAGCATGTGCTGTCATGTTAATCTTTTGTGCAAATCCAGCGTTGAATTGACCCTCTTTGTGAAGCAGCCCGGCGTAAAATGATGGCATGGCAACAACACTCTTCTACAACAGCACTTCCTCTTCTCTAAAGCAGCCCAACAGGGCCTCGCCCCCATTGTTGCATGTTCTCGGGGGCAGGGTTTATGTAAATTGTAGGGTTAGTGATGTCACTAACCTGGGAAGAAGCTTATTGTAGTCCCTACCAGCTGTTTGTTGTAGTCCTTAAACAGCAGATTCTTTAAAAGAAAATATCTCCCTTTGCGTTGAACTTTCCCTTACGCAAAGAAAATATATTTTGCTATATATGAATGATCAATATATTAAATGATTTAACAGTATATTTGAAAATATACAGAATAATATATTGTGTTAATATATTACAATATATTGAATAATACATAAGGAATTGCCGCTTTTCATATATTGAAAAATATGTGACAATATATTTATTGATATATCATAATGTATGTCATTTTATATTCAGTAATAGACTTTATAATATATAGATGTACATGTGATCAGATATGGTACTGCATGTATAACATATTGCAGATATATTTAATCATGCAGTACCACATAAATGTAGAGAAATATTTAATGTAATATATTTATTTTATTTTATAATTATTTACATTATAAAAGGTTTCATATTTCAAGCTAGTTGACAACAGCACAAGCACACCTGCATGTACTAAAGTATTTATAGTGATGGGAAGGTTGATACCGGGGCTCCGATGCTCCGACGCAGTTTTCAAAGCACTATTGTATCACACTGTACCGATGCTTGTATTGAAATGACAATACCACCTGATTGGTGACGTTTGAAGCTTCGAACGTCATGCAGTATCGGAAAGTCGGGACAGCTGGTTTAAAAAAAAATTGGCGCTTTGCGACCACCTGATGCATAAAAGGAAAATGCATTTAATCATGTTTTATTGCTGGGGTCTCAAAGACCCCAAACAGAACATAAGGGTTAAATAGCTAACCCCAAATATTTCAACTACTTGTGTAAATTCTGATTACATCCTTGTCTAGGCCTATTTTATATTGTTGATTAATATGTGAATCCGTTGACCAGGCTACACATGATACGAGTTGTGTGTCATTGTCACAAATTAATTTAGATGAGATTAGATCAGATTAGACAGAACTGTATTGATCCAAGACAAGAGTGATTCTCTTGTATGTCACGGACTTCCGAAGCTTTGTTTGGTCACATGCTTTTTCAAACCATAGATGTGCTCAGCGATGATTTGTTAGATATGGTGGAGAAAACAAGTCTGATCACCAGGTGTCGCTAATGCGCACTGTATTAAAAGCTTCGAGTAATGAACCGTTTTTCGGCACAATTTGATGAAAGCCTAAAACGCTTTTCAGAAAGCCTCGGTTTCCCATCACTAAGTATTTCGAAAAAAGACTATCACTGTGCTGAACCACAGGCTCTACTCTTCAGCACAATGGTAACCCCAAAAACTCAGAATACCAGAAACCATTTTAAATTCCAAAATAATAGAACATTAAACACTAACAGATCTCCCCCTATATTGATATAGAACAAAACACATGAAATAACACTTAATTTTAACATTTACTTTCCTTAAACATTTAGAAGCAAAGCATGCTGGGAACTAGAAATCTGCTGTAACCCATTCCGTGAATGTGTGAATATATGTTTGTACTGGGAACATGTATATGGGAACATGTATGTGCAATATATGTACACAATAAAGGATGAAACTTTATGAATATTACATGTAATGCTATTTTTGTCTTTATTTCTAAATATTTTATATATATCAATATATAGACATCCATGGTCAATGTAAATATTGCAGTACATAGAAAAATATAAGTACTAGTTTCCTATACATGGAAATGTATTATGTAATATATTACATTATATTTGGCAGTATATTCCCATATGTTTTTTTCTGTAAGAGTTGAGCTTCCTAAATTTGCAGATGTTGTTTATGCTCTAACGGCAACATTACAAACTAACTAAAGTTAAAAAAGTGAAATCATAATCAACCACCACTTTAATTTGTATTCTGAAGATGAACGGAGGTCTTACGGGGTTGGAGCGAAGGTTTGTTATCTTAACAGTATGCTAATGTCAAACGCCACTGAAATCAATTGTAAGTAGAGTTTCTTATGTGCTTCTTGTGAGGAGCCCTATTTGTGTAGAATTGCTGTATATGTAGAGCATTTCAAATCAGTCGAGGTTCGATTTCAGTTAGCATGTTGCCTTAGAAGAAAGCTGCCTATGTAGACAGCACACAAGGTAGTTCTTTATGTTAAGAATGGAATACTAGCGTGCCACTTTTAGCATACTGTATGCTATGATGTGTATTGCCTTTTATATTTTAAAAAGTAGTATATGATAAAGTGCTCAGTATGTAACATTTCAAACTTCACTGTTGTCACATGACCACACTAAGTTACATAATTCACTGATTGATCCAGTTATAATACTGGAAATGTAATCATTATTTGCCATTTTAAATCTAATTTTATGTGAAAATGTCTTAACTCTTTTGAGTCTGATTTGTCAAAAAGGGAAACTGTAATCAGCATAGTGTGCTCTGGTTGCACATTTTGACAAATGTAGATGGTTATCATTGTATGCAGTATAATACACATACTGCAGAGTATAGTATGACAATGTTGCAGTGTTTGTGTGGGAAGCAGATTTAAATTACTTTCTGCAGGTAGAGAATCATCCCCTTCAGCACGGCATAAAACTTCTTCCAGCCTCTGCGTCCTCTCGGGGCTGCAGAGAGACAGAATAAAGACACACTTCACTAATGAGCTCTGTTGTTGTTTGCTGCAACACAAGTCGAAAAAAGAAAAACTGTAAACCAACTTCACCACTCAAAACTGAACTTCACCTTTCTGTATTGTCTGTAAGATACAACCTAATTGTTTTAATTAAAGCAGCTGCATTATTAAACAGAAGGAAATCTTGGTGGGTCCTAAATAATGCTGATTTATTGCCTTCCTTGACATTAGCTCTGTTCCAAAACTTAGTGAGTTGCTTTGCTACATAGCCTACATAGGCAGCTACCTACTATGACAACATGCTAACCATTATGGAATCTCATAAGTGACTTATTTGGAAAACAGTGCTCGGCACAGGAGATTGGGCTTGTTTTCAGTAGAGTTTAATGTTAGCATTGTGTGCATGTTTTTGTGACATATCAGGACACAAATGTGTATAATGACATGGGTATGACATAGGTATTACAAAAAGAGTTGACTTATGAGGACATTACCCATGTCCCCACTGTTCAAAAGGCTTATAAATCATACAGAATGACTTTTTGTGAGAAAGTGAAAGTGTGCACAGTTTCCTGTGATTGTTAGGTTTAGAAAATACAGTGTAAGGGGATAGAAAATACAGTTTGTACAGTATAAAAACCATTACGCCTATGGAATGTCCCCACAATTCACAAAAACAAACGTGTGTGTGTGTGTGTATGCATGAAATATTGTATACATTTATAAAAATATATAGTTTCTAAACACACACACACACATACATATATATATATATTAGTGCTTTCAATCGCTTAAAAATATTAACTAGATTAATCACGTTTTCTGTGATTAATTGTGATTAATCACAATTAACACTCGGGGGTTGGATGGTCGCGCCAGAAATACCACCTTGCTTTTTTTCTTATCAGTGTGAAAGAGATTCAAAATACTCCGTAAAATTTGGACACACAATTAAGAGTTATACACCACTATAATCTGTGAAATCTCTTCTTTCATTTGTGTACACTCAGAGTAAAAACAAAATGTTGTGCTTTTTGCAAAATAAAGAAAACTAACATGATGCGCGAGCCGCAGTCTCTCTCTGAACGAAGTCCATTCTGATAGTTCTCAGAAAATGAACTGTAACTTAGTGAATACTAATCACACAAAAATGAGACATATGTCTAAAGAAACATTGAAATGTCAGGTTTTAAATAATTTAAGTCAAATCGAAAACAAATATTCACTGTTTATGTAATCTGTATGAAAATAGAGACCTGTCAGCCATTCACGAGTCAGCTCATTATCCACTAATTCGGCCATGCCCACTATTAGCCAACTAATAGCGCTCGCTATTCAGACGCAAATTCTGAGGCGATACATGCAACAGAGAGTGAATGCCTGTGACACAACAGCTCGGAAAAAACTCATCAAGCTTAGTCAGTTTCATGTACTTTTCAGTGTTTTGAGATGCGGTGAGGAATAATATTAAAAAGATTTGCCTCAGAGGATGAGCATGGCATGAATTCAATTTCGAGGATCAACTATATCCAGCCAATGATTGTGAATGGTAAGTTTTTTTAAATTCTTAAGTTCTTTATTCTAATCGCGATATAGTGTCTGTGAATATTAAACTGCAAAAAGACTGTTTAAATATGAATCCTGCAAGTTTTGTGTCTCAGTGTGAATTAATGGGGCAGATCGATGCTTGGTTTCGTTTACTACACATAACTAACATTAGTAAATTGCCATGCCTATTCCAAAACTATATTGCTATACTGATATGAGTGAAATCGACTGAAATACGTAATAAACACTGAAAAAAAAAAGTGTTAGCAATGTATTAAACTGCACATTTGTAACAGTTTTCCTGTTACTAATATAGATACCAGTAGTTTTCTCCAGTCGATTTACTGTTATTACTCACCTGAGCATTAGGGGGCGCTCTATTTGAGATGTATGAGTGGCCTATTTAAGGAAACAAAGAAGGAAAAATGGCAGGAAGTTGATTCTCTACCTGCAAAGAGAGGCTTGCCTCATGGTGGTTGTGGCCTTTTTTACCCTGGTTGAGGAACTTTAGAGTTCTAAGTAGTGATGGGCAAATGAAGCCTCGTGAAGCACTGAGGCTTCACAACCCATTGCTTCACCAAAAGGTTCATTACCCGAAGCTTCATTCAGCATTGCTCACTAGTGACACCTAGCTACTGTGCAAAGAAATAGCAGACAAAATTAATCCTGAGCCTATGACCTGCACAGACATTTGTGCATTGCCTGGGTATAAAATAAAATATGTATCTTCTCTGTCTGACTTTACTTGTGCAGAGACAACTGGCTCAGACACACGCACGCACGCACACACACACACACAGATAATTAATTATTCAAAAATTATACCATACAAACCTAATATAACCTAATTTAATGTAATAATATAGCTCTAATAATACAATAACAACAATGACACAACTCTCTAACTCTGACTCTCCGACACTCTACTACTACTTCTGGTTCTACTACTCCTGAAACACCCACAAGGTGGCGTGTGTTTCGAACCCCCTTTATCAGGAAGCTACACTCAAACCGAACCGATGACGTATTCCACACAAACCGAGGCCTCGTTTGTCATCGGTCACGTGATTTCTACGTTCCCAACACAAGCCTCGAATCGACGCTTCATCTGGCACGCCCATTTATGCTCGACACAAGCCCCGAAGCCTCGGTTCAAATGTCCCATCACTAGTTCTAAGCTCATCTGTAAGTAGTGGTCATTGTTTCTATTTTGATTTAACAATTCATGTTCATAGCACATGGTTATGGTTTGTTTTGAATTTTGTTTACAGAGGGTTTGTGTTCTGAATGTATATGATTACTTGGGGGCGTAAACAACTGAGGAGATTGGAACTAAGAGTTGATTTCCATTTACTACTTGTCTGTTACCGGTTGCAAGTCAGCGTTTTACTTCAAACATCGACAAAGCTCTCTTAGGATTGAACTCTGCTGTGGATCATCTTGCCATTTAAGTACTGTTTTCTCTATTCATTTTCAAAAAAGACTGAGCAAAGCTTATGGTCCTAATTGATGAGAAACCAAGGACTGTGCTTTATGTGATGGACTGTATTTCTTATCCTCTGGTTCCAACTGTTTGATGTCAGAATTATTATTTTTTTTTAAATGACCGATCGTTTCGCTAGATAAGACCCTTATTGAATGAATGAATGAAGCATTTATATAGCGCTTTCATATGTACTACTGTACACCCAAAGCGCTTTACAATCATATCAGGGGTCTCTCCTCATCCACCACCAGTGTGCAGCATCCACTTGGATGATGCGACGGCAGCCACAGTACAACGGCGCCAGTGCGCTCACCACACACCAGCTGAAGGTGGAGAGGAGAGAGAGTGAAAGAGCCAATTCAATGGATGGGGATTATTAGGAGGCCATGATTGGTATGGGCCTATGGAGGGAATTTGGCCAGGACACCGGGGTTACACCCCTACTCTTTACGAGAAGTGCCATGGGATTTTTAATGACCACAGAGAGTCAGGACCTCGGTTTAACGTCTCATCCGAAGGACGTATCGTAAGGACTGGTATCGTTTAAAGCCCTTTGAAGCTGCACTGAAACTGTAATTTTGACCTTCAACTGTTTGGGGCCAATTGAATCCACTATAAGGAGAATTAATGTTTTCATCAAAAACCTTAATTTCTTTTCGACTGAAGAAAGAAGGACATGGACATCTTGGATGACATGGGGGTGAGTAAATTATCAGGAAATTTTTATTTGAAAGTGATTTAATCCTTTAACATTTAGGCTCTATAATATAAAAAATATATTATATAAAATGCCATAGAGGTAATATGAATGTTTAGATGCTTTGCAACACAGAAATACATTATATTTTAAAGTTTATTAAAGAAAGAAAACCATTATTTTAAATTGTAATAATATTTCACAGTATTGCTGTTTTTTTTCTGTATTTTTGATCAAATAAATGCAGGCTTGATGAGCATGAGACTTCTTTCAAATACATTATAAATAGTAATGCATCCAATCTTTTGACTGGTACAGTAATTTAAAATATATGCCTATACAAAATTTTCTTCACATGATGTGCAATACTACGTGCATGCATGTGCGTGCATCATGTTTTCTTTTAAGAGTGGACATTACATTAACATTAATACAATAGCTGATATGATCCTTTTATCAGCATGCTCACAGAGGGTTTTTACTTTTATCTCACAGATTTGAGAATCATAGTGACCAGATATTGGCCCACACTGGACATTCTGAATGAATATAATGGTGAGATAACTGACTGGAAGCAGGAAAGGTTTTTCTTTCTTTTTTCTCCAGTGCAGAAACACCAAACCTTGGAATGCCAGGTAAGTGATATTCACTTATATCTTTGAACAGGATTTATTTCCAGGTAAAACTCTATATCAAAATGTGCCCTCATTTATTCAAAATCTGTCTCATTTATATTGTTAACTATATTCTGAATAAACTACCAAAAAAACTACTTTGTACTTTGATTTTTTTTAGTGTCCTCTCACATACCTACCTGACTGAAAGGGCTGATTACGCGGGTCATTATGCAGGTCATTTTGCGGGTCTTTGTCTTCTCAGGTGTGAATCACAGCATTATTCATGAAGATTCACGCCTCCCGCATACTGTCTTTCTTGACAAAAAGAGTCTTACAAAATTTAAATCAATATATTGTTTTATATGAATGAGTAGGCAGGATAATTTTTTACATCATTTTGAAGCAAAAATTCTAGTCTACAACCTCCAATACCCAGAAGTCTTGTGAACACATATTTAATATTTATTTTGTGACCGTATTTCAGTGACTTAAGTTTTTTGTTTTTTCAATAACCACGCATAAAGGTTATTCTCTCAAAAATACAAGCATGTACATACATGTTGCTCACATATTATGGTAGCCTAGTACGTGCTGAATACAGTGTATTGACACTTTTTCCATTAATATTGTAGGAACCGTGGACGAACCAGACAAATGAATCATTCAGTGTGGCGCATGCGCGAGCGGCGACACGGTCTCTTTTGGACGTCCTTAGCTGTGTTTGTTTGTTTTATTAATTATCTTACAATCCATTAATATCGACGGTTAAAGTAAGTCTTTTTATTTAGATAGATGAATGTTCAGGGCTCAGAATGAAGCCGAACTTGGTTATCTTAGTTATCTTGCTGGTGATTTTGATCACTTATGCTGCCGGTCACAATCACTACATGTATAGTGACCAGGGAGCGCGAATCACCTACACACGAGACTTTCTGCTAAATTTTAAATCCCCTGCAATGCGATTTCAACCCTATGATACATCGTTGTTACCACCGGAACAACGTTAAAGCAAGGAAACGTGGCAGGAAAGGAGGAATTCGGGAACGAGTGAAAAGACAGCCCAACAGACAATCACTTCCAACTGTTATGTTCGGCAATATCCAAAGCCTAAGGAATAAGGCAGATGAGTTGCGGGCCTGCACTCAGTATCTTACCGAATACCGGCAATCCTGCCTTATCTGCCTGACAGAAAGCTGGCTCACTGAGACAGACCCTGACTCATCGGTCGAACTAGAGGGCTACACGCTGGTGAGGATGGACCGCAATCAGAACTCCGGGAAAAGGAAAGGTGGAGGTGTGTGCATGTTTGTTAATAATACATACTGTAACCCTGGCCATATTACGATGAAGCATCAGATTTGTACGAAGGACATTGAACTATTAGCGCTTTACATAAGGCCTTATCATTTGCCTAGGGAAATACACCAAATCAGACTGTTTGTTGTGTATATTGCGCCCTCCGCCGACACATTGGCCGCTGCCACTACGATTCATGAACTTGTAACTAAAGCGGAGGAAGAGGCCCCCGACGCAGCCAATTTTTTGTTGGGTGACTTTAATTCATGCAGTTTAAAGGAACATTTACCTACTTACCAACAATATGTCACCTGTTCAACGCGCAATAAAGCCTGCCTCGACCATTGTTATGGAAACATCCAAGATGCGTTTTACTCTAAGGCCCTGCCCGGTTTGGGGAATTCGGACCATAATATGATTAAACTGATACCAATATATGTGTCCCGCCTACGGCGTGAGAAATCAAAAAAGGTGAAGGTTAAATGCTGGACTGCTGTTGCTATCGAGGCACTTCAGGATTGCCTGGAGTACACAGACTGGAATGTAGTGACTGATGGGACTGATAATGTCAATGATGCGGCGTTTGCTATATCGGGGTATGTACAATTCTGTGAGGATGCAATCATCCCCCGAAAGACTGTTAAGATGTTTCCTAATAATAAGCCCTGGGTTACCCCAGAGTTAAAGCAACTCCTTAATGAGAAAAAGCGTGTGTTTAAATCAGGAGGAAGTAGAGAAGAGAAAAAGATTAAAAGTAAAATCAATGACTGTAAAGCAGCATATAAACATAAGTTAGAAAACTTTTTCAAAGGTGATGTTAGGAGAGCTTGGCAGGGAGTCCAATCTATCACAGGATATAAGCCTAAGAGGCATTCGTTGGTAGCAGAGAATAATTTTAATATGGCAAATGAACTAAATGATTTTTATTGTCGATTTGATATATATGATTTTAAAGCTGAACAGAATGAGACCATTACAGAAATAAGAAACATGAAGGGCATGGATATTGAGATCCCCATGGACGAGGTCAAACTCTATTTTAGATGTGTAAATCCTCATAAAGCCTGTGGACCTGATGGTATCAGCTGCAGGACACTAAAGGTGTGTGCTGATCAGTTGGCACAGCCTTTCCATAGGTTGTTTCAGCTGTCACTAGATACAGGCGTTATTCCCAGCTTATGGAAACAATCTTTAATAGTGCCTGTGCCTAAAAACAATAGACCTAAGGAATTTAATGATCTGCGCTCTGTTGCCCTTACCTCTGCAGTTATGAAATGTTTGAAAAAATAATATTAAAACAACTTCTTCATGAGGTTTCACCCCTTTTAGACCCGAATCAATTTGCCTATCGTGCAGAGAGAGGTGTTGAGGATGCACTGCTATCTTTGATTAATAGCACTCATGAGCACCTTGAAAATGCTCAGAGCCTGGTCAAGATTGTGTTCATTGATTTTAGTAGTGCTTTTAATACGATCCAACCCCACTTGTTGGTGAGAAAATTACTGCATTTGGAAGTAAATCCCCAAATGATTTTATGGATCCATGACTTCTTGACAGATCGTAGTCAGTCAGATTTAATTCATGTATATCATCCTCAAAAATGATAAATACAGGGGCACCACAAGGGTGTGTTCTGTCGCCTATCCTATATACATTATATACTAATAATTGTCAAGCTTCCTCTCCAGCTCACACTTATTTTAAATATGCTGACGACACAGCATTGGTTGGTTTTTTAAAGTCGGACATTTCTTCTGTGAGTGGTTTTCAGAGGGAATTGCAGGGTTTCACTCAGTGGTGTTCTGAAAATTTTCTGGAAATCAATGTGAAGAAAACAAAAGAGATGGTCATAAATTTTAGTAAAAACAGAATGATAATTCAATATCAATGAATATCAATGGTGAAGTAGTGGAGAGGGTCTCAATGTATAAATACTTGGGAGTTGAAATTGATTCTAAATTAACTTTTAATGAATGTGCACTGAACAAAACTAAGAAACTGCACCAGCGGATGTACTTCCTCAGGAAATTACATAATTTTAGATTAGAAAAGCACATTCTTGTAATGTTTTATAAAAGTCTACTTCAGAGTGTTTTGTCCTTTGGCCTCATCTGTGTGTTTGGTAATATGCATGTTAAGGACCAAAGGAAACTGCAGCGCATGATTAAGATGGCCAGCAGGATCATTGGAATTGACCAGGTGTCGGCAGCTCAGTTGTATAATGAGCTTATTTCAAAAAACACTGACCAAATTCTTAATGACCCTACTCACCCTCTATATCATAAATTTATGAGAAGTAATAGGTCAACTGGTAGAATTTTACAACAGAGAATTAGAACAGAAAGGTATAATAAATCATTTGTCCCCATAGCGATCAGACTGTATAATGAACAAGCACATCGTAAGTTATTATAGTTTTAGTTACCTGTTAATATTATAGATTTTAATGTTAAATGTTGGATTGTAATTCTGTATTTGTAATTTGGTATTTGGATTGTAATTTTTCATTTTTTGCAGTATTACTACTTTTTTGTCTTTATTGTTTTATTTATAGACTGTTTGTGTATTATGTGTTTTTGTTTTTGAAGAACATGTTGTGATAAGGGCGCGTAATGAATGAATGACCATATGAATTTCCCCTTGTGGGACAATAAAGTTTACCTTACCTTACCTTAGATGATTCTTTCAAAACATAATTCCAGAAACCCAAACTCAGTTTCGGCTCCAGTCCGTCTACAGAAAAAACCCTGCTCTTTTTTTTTTATGACACCCATGCTTCCTGACAGAAGGAGAGGTGACAAACTTAAGCTATTTGTGACAAACCAAATGGTCACCAAGAAGATAAAGAGTCTTTGATCTCCAGATCAAACTCATGTTACTGTGTAACTATTGAATGGTTGAATGAAAGTATTTTGTGTTGGATATGTTTTTAATTCTCTCCCTCTCCTCTAAATCATGGCTTGAATGAAATCTGTGTAAAATGTATCATATTCCATTTAATAGAAATTATGTCTAAAACGGTACTCTCTGCCAAAGCCGGCAATTCCAGACACCGGAGGTAACACTTATGTATGATTGGGGCGGAGAAAAGCCACCTTTTTAAACAAGACTATATCTGATTGGCCAGAACTCCTCTCAGAGGTGGGACAAACACATAAGTTTATATAGTCATATCAAGTAAGCAGTGACCAGACAAGCAGAACAAAGAGTAACCATGGAGTAACAAGAAGAACGAAACGAAGACAAGACTAAGCTGACAAAAGACAGACAAGCAGCTCATTCAAGCCATCCAACTTTCACTCAACCAACTTTTCTTTTCTTTTACTTAAGTTTCTTTCCCGTTGAGAGTCTCGTGTTCTAAGTTTTGCCGCAAAGTTCAACCAAAGTTGTGAGAGACGTGCGCGGATTGGCCCTCTTGGCCAATCATGGCAGTGATTGACAAGCCAGAGGGCCAATCCGCACACGTCTCTCACATGGACCGTAATGGCAGTGATTGACAAGCCAGAGGGCCAATCGTTTATGCGATGATCACACAAATGATTGGCTGATGTTTTTAAGGCCCTACCTCGTGCACAGATGATGTATATTGATATTATTCCTATCAGTGCACCTAATAAATAGTCTTTTATCAGTTAGTAAAGACAGTTTCAAGTAATATTGCAAAAATGTATAAAACAAAACATCCTCAATAGCACCTTTAAGTAAAACCACTCAACTTTTCTGATGCTGGTGTTCCCATCATGCACTGGGCCTTGAATAATTAATGAGTTCGTTTTTTTTTTTTTGCTGTTTTCATCTCAAAAACGATCCATAGAATGTTACCATCATTGTGTACTGTGTACCAAGTATTGAGGTCTCTGTGTTCAGGTGCCGCGTTACTTCTAATATGTAGATATGGTGTCTACACAATATCTATTGTATTATTTACGTAGATGATTCTAAGTAAAACATACACTTTAAAAGCATGGTTTAATTCAGTGTTATATTGTTTGAGTAAAATGTATTGCAAAAGAAACTTCAACTAAGTAGAAATTAATCAACCTTTTACTGGCCAAGTTAAAATTACTTATTTTCTTTATTAATTTTTACTTAACTTAATTAAGTAGAGTAACTCAATTCCATATTTTATGGAATGATGGATATTACTTAATGTTTTTTACAGTGCAGAAAGGTACTAAAACATGTTTAAAACAGTTCATGTGATTACAATGGTTCAACTTTAATGTTATGAAGCAACGACAATACTTTTTGTGCGCCCAAAAAAAGCTAAATAACGACTTTATTCAACAATATCTAGTGAAGGGCGATTTCAAAACACGGTTCGGAGCACTGCCAAAGTCACGTGAACCATTGAAATTCCGAAACACTTATGACGTAACGAAAAGCTTGTTCGAAATGCATCGTCACTGCGCAGACCGATCGGTGTATGACATCAACGTTCCGCAAGAGATCTCGCGGTACTTTGATGTCATACGCCGATCGGTCTGCGCAGAGAACAAGCCTGAAGCGTCATTTACTGAAATCATGCGACTTTGGCAGTTTGAGATCGTTTGATACACGCTCCGAACCACTGATTCAAAACAAAAGATTCATAAAGCTTCAAAGCTTCACAAAGCAGCATCGAGGAAAAAAGTATTCTCGTCACTTAATGTGAATGAAGAAATTATGAAAACGGCTTTATTATTGTTTCTTGACCCCTCAAAGTTAGGCTACTAATTATTAAATGAATCATGTAAATTATAACTACTATTCAAAACAGCAAAATCAGTCTTAAGTTTATTAATTTGCATCCCTAATAATTTTTTTATCGGTCGTTTAATATTTCAAGCATAAAACAGTTATCAAGAAAATGGGTAGTTTAGCTACTTACATCATATCTCGCACTTTATGATCGCTAACTGAAGCGTTGTGCTGGAATTTGCGCTCAGCAGCTTCCATGAACATAAAACCAGCCTAGTTTGATTTGACTGGTCATGGACAGCTTAGATGAGAAGGTCAGACCTTAACTTGGTGCTGCGCAATATCCTTGCAACACTAGACTGAATACTATATTAGGCAATTATTTAACAAACTTCATCATCAACTGTATGAAATGTCAGATGACCTACGTAGGCTTGGGGGAGAGAAATGTGTGTTAAATGTGTTAATTTTAACACATTATTTTTTTCAGTAATTAATTAATTTAAGTAATTAAATAAAAAAACTCCTCTTTGCTCCAAGACTGACTCTCCTGGTTGCTGGGGGGCCCAGGCACAGGAGGCCTCAAACTGCACTCCAGCCATGTGCTTACCTGGGAGAGAGAGAGAGAACTCTTTCCCCACTACAAGAGTCAAACTAACCATGCAAGTTTGTCATCATTTCTTTATTCAACGCAGGAGAAATTGATTGCAACTTCAACACCATCGATTCACGGAATCACCAAGAACCTGTTCAGAACAACAGACTGCTTTCACTGCAAAGGCCATGCAAGTATCAAATATTTTAACTAAACAGGAGGTTTTAGGATAAGCAGTAAAATCCTCTTAACAAGGTGTTTTGAAATGATAAGCTGATGGTTCTTTTCATGGTTAATGACTCTTTCCTCATTCCCATTTCCGGCTTCATTCTGTCACTTTGCATCTTACCTATGTAAGTGTTATTATGTTTGTATGTGTTTGTTAGATTAGTTGTGTTTGATTTAGTTAATAAAATTTGTGCACAATACATATTTGGTTCTGACTCCCTGCCTGTGAATAAATGTCACTTAAATTATCAATCTTGTTACACACTCTAAGTGCTCTAAATGCTAAGAAATAATTATTTTGCTGTGGCCATGGAAAATACCCTTTTCTTAGAATTAATGAATAATCAATACTGAGGGTTCACAGGATGAACTGATTATTTGATTGTAAGGTTTATGTAGCTACATCAAGTTAATCTAATTAACTGATTCAAACATTCATAATTATGTTATTTACAATAACAAGTTATGAATAATTATTAATATTTCCCCTTTGAGCTGATTCACTACATATTGGTGGAGAAAATGCAGGCATTGTTTTAAACATTGTTTGCAGGCAGACCCAGTAATCAATCATGTGGTGTTCCATAAGTTTTATTAATATCTCCCATACATGCACGTACAAGTTTCTGAGAAAGAAATCCTAATTTCAGTTGTTAAACTAGCGTAAGCCTTTTTCTGACAAAGAAATCTCAGATAAGTAGCATGTATAATGGTACCAGAATAAATTAACTTGATCTTGGGCAAAGAAATCCCCTTTTTCAGCTTTAATTAGTGCTGGGCCAATAGCCTCGGACCTCAAGCACTGAGGCCAAAATCAAGTTGCATTTCCACTGTTGGGCCAGTAGCCCCGTAGCACTTCCTTAAAACCCGCCCTTAACACGCCTCCACAGAATAACGTCACAAGACCTCACCATTGCACCAGCTGACAGAAAACTTGCTAGATCACAAAATGAACATGACAGAAAAGAACATTTGGCCTTTACTTAAAGATTTAAGATTCCAGAGTTTATATTTGATAATGTTTTACAATAAATTTCTCTTTTACAGTGACAGTAATTTATTAATGTGTTAGGAGTGCACATCAATCATGCTGAATCAAACTAGTATTTACCATTTTACATAAAAAGAGAACACATACCTATTCGGTTGCACCTGCTTCCATTTAATTACGATCACAAGAATGCACAAAACAACTCCATTAAGGCTTTTAACACTCAGAGGTCGGCTGGTCGTGCCGGTGATACCACATTGCTTTTTTTCTTATCAGTATGAAAGAGACTGAAAATACTCCGTCAATTTTGCACATACAATTAAGAGTTATACACCATTTTAATCTGTGAAATATCTTCTTTTATTTGTGTACACTCAGAGTAAAAACAAAATGTTGTGCTTTTTGCAAAATAAAGAAAACTAACATGATGCGTGATCTTTCGTCTCCCTCTGAACGAAGTCCAATCTGATAGTTCTCAGAAAATGAACTGTAACTTAGTGAATACTAATCACAAAAAAATTAGACTTATGTCTAAAGAAACGTTGAAATGTCAGGTTTTAAATCGTGTAAGTCAAAAATTCTCTGTTTATGTAATCTGAATGAAAAGAGAGACATGCCAGACGTCCATGAGTCAGCTCATTATCCGCTAATGCGGCCACGCCCATGGAGCGAGCGCTATTCAGACGCAAATTCTGAGGCAATACATGTATACATCGTCGCAATCGTGTATTTATTATCTTCAAAAGTGTCTATCTGCATGTTATAGCCATGGTGAGTGATCTCTGGAAGTCTCTGTTAGTTCCTGGAATGTCACATGGTATGCCTGTTCTTCACTGAGTCATTTGTGGACTAAATGTGCACAGAGCGCCCTCCGGCTGCAAGTATGAATTGAAAACACAGTATCCAGAGCTCATATTGATGACAATAAATGTTGAATAAATATTACTCCTCTGTATAGAAAATTGACATAAACATATGAGAATCCATCAATATTTCTCCAAATGTGCATGCTTTTAAGCTAAAAGCCCTGTTGGATGTTGTTTTGTCAAAGGTAACGACTCTATTAACAAATTACGGTCACTATAAGAGTAAAACAGAGGTCAAAATGTGAAGCTTGAGTCTTAGATCTTTTTAATGATGTATAGTTTTTCAACTGCACATTAACATTTAGGCTATATAATATAACAAATATAATATGAAATGCCATAGAGGTAACATGAATGTTCAGATGCTTTGCATTACAGAAATACATTATATTTTAAAGTATATTAAAATAGAAAACCATTATTTGGTTAGAGACTTGAGACCTCTTTTAAAAACATTATAATAGTAATGCGTCCAATCTTTTGACTGGTACTGTAATTTAAACTAGAATAGGCCTATACAAAATTTTCTTCATGTGCAATAATACGTGCATGCATGAGATCACAAAAATCATGTTTTTTTTTTTGTCAAGAGTGAACAATATTTTTACGTTAATACAGCTGATATGATCCTGTTATCAGAGTGTTTTTTCACATAGCCTACCTGAATGAAAGGGCTCATTATGCAGGTCATTATGCAGGTAGGGCTGGACGATTAATCGAAAACGAAATTCCAGAACCTCTAACCTTCGTTTTTTTTAAAATTCTGTTAATACTTCCCCCTTAAAAGCATACTACCGCGTGTGTAGACACATGACTCTGCCCCGTCCAGTCAGTGGCATAAAAGCAAAACACTGAGGTGAACGCCGAGTCAACACATAGTGATGGCACGTGAGCGGTGAGCCTTGCGTCTTCACTAAACTTTGTCAGTTGTATATGTTTTATGGTTTGGACATTCAAGCGATTAGACGATCGGATGTGTATTATAATATCGAGCTCTCGCGCAGCTGCATCGTGGCACGAACACTCATACAAACAGTAGCTGCGCAAAAACATGAAGATCGCGCGCACAGAGAGGAACGCAGAAACTAGTTGTCAGCGCTGTCCTATGATTTATCACTAAAGTAGCTTAGAAACTCAACTTATTATAGCATATATTTTTCTACTTTTGAAGGAACTATTTACAACCCACAGCTTCACAATTAATAGAGACGGTATGACTAATTCACACACGCAATCACTACTGGTACTGTGCTAATTTATCTTTATGTGATTTACAACGAGCAGAAATCTGTAAGAAATGTTACGAACATAGATAAAATAACTGCTGATAGTGAGCTATGATGTCAGATCGCTCTTTCAATAGGAAAAATATCCCACCTTTAATAGTCAATCATATTTACAGTACAAAGCTTGTCAGTGAACTATAAGGGCAAAAAAAAAATAATAATAAAACAGAAACAAAATAATCGTTCAATAATCGTAATCGAGGTAAAATGTTCAATTAATCGAGGTTTTGATTTTAGGCCATAATCGTCCAGCCCTATATGCAGGTCATTATGTGGGTCTTTGTCTTCTCAGGTGTGAATCACAGCATTATTCATGAAGATTCGTGCCTCCACACATACTGTGTTTCTTGACAAAAAGTGTCTTACAAAATTTAAATCAATATATTGTTTTATATGAACGAGTAAGCAGGATAATTTTTACATCATTTTAAAGCAAAAACTCTAGTCTACAACCTCCAATACCCAGAAGTCTTGTGAACACATACCCAGATAGCACACATATATGTGGCCGACGTCGGCCCCAGAGCGGAACGTCGGCCTCATATCTGTAACATCTAATAAGGATCGGCCAGGCATAGGCACGTATCTTCTGTCAGAGCTCTATCTCCAGCTCGTCGGCTTTGGGTCGGATCACGACTGCAGGCCGATGCCGCGCTTATCTGCGTGTGACCATTCATCTCTGCAACCGACGAGAGAAATGGCGACTCCGGAGACATCTGTGGTTTTCAGGTAAGTTTTCACTTTAAGTAAATTAAAAAAAATTTTGTTAATTCTGTGACACTTAAAAGTTACTAAGGCACTCGGTTTACTACAGGCAGTTTGTAATCTCAATTTCTCGGAGGCGAAGGGCCAGATGAGCAGCGGAATGCTAGGTCAGCCCAGCTTGTTTAGCTCAGAAAAGTTTTTGTAAGTAGCCAAATTATCTGAACATATCTCGTCCTTCGCAAAATAAAAAGATCAGGTCATAAACTGGTAATGGTAGATGTTTATTTATGTAAATGCTGCGTGACTTTGATGTGTTTTAATGGGCGCGCGTTTTAAACTAGTTGCTTATTAGCTTGCATATTGGCTGTTTATTATTACTTATAAAGCTGATATCAATGCCTGACCTGCATGATCTTATTCTACATCATCCCTAAATCCTACCTGATATCCACCCTTAAAACCCTCTACCGCACGCATTATGATAAATTTATAAAAAAAAATATTTGACTCTTTTTCTTTTCTTAGAATGGCTTAACTTAAAGTGCTGTAAAAAAAAAAAAATTGGGAAAAATTTTTTATTTTAAGGTACTTTATGATATGTTGCCATATGGCAACAACGTACAATAGTGGAAATAACTTAGAATAAGTGTAAGTGTATATAGTTAATATTTTTCCTCAAAAATGTTTTGTATTAAATCAATTGGTGCTATTATAAGCTTTAGCAGTAAATATAAACAACATCTTATACTTATTTTCCAACATCTTGTTTTTATTTATTCCATTCTCTTTTGCTGAATAATGCTGTATATTCTTTGAATTTCATTACGTTTTTTGTGAATATTATTTAAATTGAAAATGTAGACAGTTAAAAACAAACCTAATACTGTTCATCATGTATCATAAAACATTGACATAAAACCAAAAACATTGAAGTTCATGAAAATTCAACATTATGCAATCTTATGAGAGGAAGGTTATGAACATGAACCCCCCAAAATCCTTGAAACTTCACCTTTTTTTCTGTATGAAACTTCAAAAAGCATTTTTTTGTTCAGAGGTGAGACACATGTACACATCACATTTGGTGCACTTTACCCTAACAATACACTTACAGCCACTTGCACCTGCCTTTTTGAGACACAATGGTAGGCCAGTGGTTGGTCTGGGCCAGTATAATGGCTGTGGTGGCAGGTCTCTGATGTTGATTTAATCCATAATACAAATGTCATGGCAGTCCTTAACATACGACTAATCAACATTATATCACTAGCATTAATGTTGTTATTGTTACAGCTCAACAGACTGCAGCTGGCCTTTGCTAGCTAGCTAACCTATTATTATAATGTCATTCCATTATTGCGCAGTGTTGCCATATGGCAACACAAACATTTTATTGATTTACCAAAAACTAATTTCATTAAAAAAAATGTGAGTGGTGAATATGTCATCATAACTTACCTGAGATGATGTTAACAATTTTTTTGTGAATGTGATATGGGCAGGTCCTTGTTTGTTACTGACGTTTTAATTTGCTTTCAGCAACTACATACAAGAGACGGCAGTCTGTCAGAAAATCGCACAAAAATTGCATGTCATGTGACTTAACCAAAGCACATCATTGGCTAAACTAAGGTCTTCTCTTACCAACAAAAAAAACGAGAATGTTCTCTTAAAGAGACAGTGGCAAGGAAATGAACACAAAGTGTATGTTGCCATATGGCAACACTATGCGGTAGAGGGTTAAACTCTATAACTACCTTGCTGTCTATTAATAAGCAGTATATTAAGAGTTTGAGGCAAAAGTTAATAGTAAATATGTTTCCTATACCAAAGTGTTACCCCACAAAATATTTTACCTATATCACCATGCATGATATTTTCTTTTGCAAAATAATTTTTTTATATGACAGTTTGTAAGGTTCTGACATCCAAAAGTAACACAGAGCAATATAAAATGAAGTAAGCCTAAAACAAATTCTGTTAAGAAATTATTGCATATATATTCTGTATATTCTACTTTCTCTTACCTGTATTTCACCTCTGCTGTAGCTGGTTTGATTCTAATGAACCTGACATTATATAGGCTCTGTAATAAACAGTTTGTTCCTAGATTCTTCCATGCTGATGGCCTGCACTCCTGACGAAGAAAATCTCAGGCTAAAAACCATATAACCAGTAAGCAAATCCTCAAACATACACTACTGTTCAAAAGTTTGGGGTCTGTAAGATTTTTTTCTTTTTGAAAAAAAAAAAAATCTCATTTTAAAATCATTAAAGGGTTAGTTCACCCAAAAATGAAAATTCTGTCATTTACCTACCCTCATGCCGTTCCACACCCGTATAAGACCTTCGTTCATCTTCAAAACACAAATTAAGATATTTTAGTTGAAGTCCGATGGCTCAGTGAAGCCTCCATAGCCAGCAATGACATTTCCTCTCTCAAGATCCATTAATGTACTAAAAACACATCTCAGTTCATGTGAGTACAGTGGTTCAATATTAATGTTATAAAGCGATGAGAATATTTTTGGTGCGCCAAAAAAAAAAAAAGCAACGACTTATATAGTGATGGCCGATTTCAAAACACTGCTTCAGCAAGCTTCGGAGCATAATGAATCAGCGTATCGAATCATGATTCGGATCGTGTCAAATAGCCAAACTGCTGAAATCACGTGACTTTGGCGCTCCGAACTGCTGATTCGATACGCTGATTCATAACGCTCCGAAGCTCCATGAAGCAGTGTTTTGAAATCGGCCATCACTATATAAGTCGTTATTTTGTTTTTTTGGCGCACCAAAAATATTCTTGTCGCTTTATAATATTAATATTGAACTCACATGAACTGATTTAAATATGTTTTTAGTTCTTGAGAGTAGATCTTGAGAGAGGAAATGTCATTGCTGGCTATGAAGGCCTCACTGAGCCATCGGATTTCAACAAAAATATCTTAATTTGTGTTCTGAAGATGAACGAAGGTCTTACCCTCATGTCGTTCCACACCTGTAAGTAATAAATGACAATTTTCATTTTTGGGTGAACTAACCCTTTAACACCTGGTTGTTTCAGTGAGAGTGTCTGTGAAAAGCCTTTATTGTAAGATAATCAGCGAAATGAGATGAGGTGACAAATAATGTTATATTGTTTGTATTTATGATAAACTATATGATAACAGGAAGTTATGGTCATTAGTATATTTTCTCTTTCTTTTTTATTTATTTGTATGTATTTTTTACTGATACATTCTTAAATACGTTTTACTAAATATTTGGTAACACTTTACGAGAAGTTTCATTAGTTAAACATTAGTTAATGTATTAACTAACATGAACTAAGCATGAGCAATACATTTGTTGCTGTATTTACTAATCTTCGTTAATGTTAGTTAATGAAAATACAGTTGTTTATTGTTTGTTCATGTTAGTTCACAGTGCATTAACTAATGTTAACAAGATTTTAATAATGTATTAGTATCTAATGTTAACTAATGGACCTTATTGTAAAGTGTTACCAAATACTTAAATACTTTAAATGCTGACTGGTTCAGGGGGTCGACAACTTTAGGCATTTAAGTTATTTTTCACATAAATCTGGTCAGCTTACACACTGCTCATACTCTTAGCCTCTAAAATGTTTGAATTGAATCACCAATATAATATCAGGGGGTAAAAATATCATTAGAGTTCTTACAGTTATGGTTGTGCTCTTGTTACCAGATGAGATGTGATCCCCAGCGTTTGGTGCTGAGATTCTTCAGGACAAGGCCTTGATGCCATGAAGATGGTGAGTTTCCCCAATAGCTGCCACTACCCAGATCAAGAGACTGTATTAGTCTATCTGTATGAGTCTATTTTGATAGGTATATATGTTATGTGTCTTTTCTTTTTCATTACAGCCTATCACTGACAGGCTTTCCTGTGTAAACCATCATATTTATCCAAATGAGGTTTGTAAATGGATGAATTCTTTATATTTTACATTAATCATTAATTTTGAATAAAAATTACTTATAGAAGAAAATGTGACAAGGCCTCTCACAAAATGCCATATTAAAGGAATATTCAGAGTGCAAGTCAGAACTGTTTTCTTTTGGGCAATATTATAGATGCGATACTTTGTAAAGGGCATGTACAATGGATTTTTAACTGTACTATTTTTATTGCAGGGTCTCTGGGATCCCCAGCTGAAGGCATGAAGACATCAGATGTTTTCCTGGACAGATGTACCAACAGTACACCACACCGACCTCTGCTTTTGCATGGATGGCTGATTACTACCATGTTCTGTGAGGGTATTACTATAGCAAAACTGAGCACCTGTGACAGTGGGATTTCTAGTTGTAAAGAATAAATCACACAATGTTTTTAGAAGTTGCAAACTTTTCTCTTTCTTTCTCTCTTACAAACAACACAACAGTTAAACCTTTCTGGTGGTGCACAAGTCCTATTCTACGAAACAGAAATTAAGATATTCATATGTTCACATTTAAGCTGCGGACACACGACTTTGAGCATGCGAAATTTCTTCGGACTCTGTAACTGGCGTGATATGACGTCTGCAGAGTCTTTTTATAAACATGAATTCAAAATTTAACAAATAGTATATTCAAAATATAAAAATATACAGTCTACTCGACTTTACTACATTTTTTTATTTTTATTTAGCAAAGAGGTCACACCTTCGTGTAGCGATTTTGTACTCTTTACACATAGTCGTGTGATGTGAATTCGCAGGTCAGAGTTCCAAACCAAACTTTTTACATGAGCTTGCATTTCTGGTCTCCCGCATTTGTGTGCATATGAATGGAAGTCAATGGAATGAAAAGCGTAGTGTGGCCACACCTTATTCTACAGCTGCTGCACACCTGTATCAAAAGTGTGAAGTCATGGACAGATTATATTTGTGAACTGATATGCGAGATCTCACATATGACATATCAGTATGTGACATCCCACTCAAACACGTGCTCTATCCATTGATAAACATGTTCTTGTCGTTATTAATCAATCAGTAATCAACACAGCACTACCCCGAAATTGTCTTGCACTGTAGAATTATGGTTTTGGCAAGAAATGAAAAGTAGCCAACTATTTATTATAAATGCTACTATTTTACAATTAATATTTAAGACTATGTTAGATAGGGATAGAAGTCATTTTTTCATTACAGGTCATTTATTTGAATGATCAGCAAAGATTTGAGCCTATGAGTTTAATAATTTGAATTCGTAGAATAAGATTAGTACAAATTTAACTTGTGTTTGTGAGAGAGAAAAGAAAACTACAAGTTTGAAAATCCTAATACATTTTCTCAGTGACTACTGAAATATTCTCTTCAAATTCCACTGTCACAGGTGCTCAGTTTTGCTACAATAATACTATATATTATACAGCACATGCATAATTTGAGACAATATTCTGATTAAATTTCCAGTCTCATTTTACCAATGACAAACCACATCTATTTTATTAACTACTTTTAATTTTGTGTATAATCAATATATAAACAAGTGATATTTAATTGTTAACGAGGGATTGGCTGGACCCTGCTGACCCAATCAGTATTTCTCGTCCAATGGTCATACTTTAATTGTCCGGTTTCTCTAGTATTGCATCCTTCTCAAGGGCATTTCATGATTTTTCAGTTTGGGTTAAACCTTTTTTTTGGCCCATTTTTTTTTTTTAAGTAATTAAAGAGGCTCTCTGTAGGAATGACACCCAGTGTTCAAAATAGGTACTGCAGTCCAAATTCAAAATATTGTTTGCCCAGCCCCCTCGTTCACAGACGCGGGTTGCCAGCTTTTACAGCATATGGTTGCCAGCAACAATAGGTAGTGCAATTGACAATGAAAGCTGAGGAGACTTGCACACTGTAAGCTGATGAGTTGATTTTGATATGCTTTTGCCAATTCCGATTTTCTTTCTAAGAACTATAAATGACAACATATACAAACAAAAATCTACTTTTCTTCAATGCAGAGTTTTATTTTCATAAAAAAAAAAAGTAAAAGTCAGTAATAAAATATAAACAGCTCAAATAAATGCAATAGAATAAAGAGAGCTATGAAACTAAGTTTTTCGGGGTAACTGGGTTTTTATTCAGGTTAAAAATACTACAGAAACTAAAGTAATCAAATGTAAAATAACACAAACACCTTAATTTCTGTAGTCTTTATTGCAAATAATTCTTACCATTAAAGTTATAAAACGTATTCAGTCAAGAGCAGAAAGTGATTTTCTTTGTCTTTTGTTCTTTGATTAGCATGACAGACAGCAGCAGGAATATTGGACTGTTGTCCCTTTAAGAGTTTATGAACGGTGTTCAACGGACCCAATACTGTTACACACAACATGGGTTCACTTTCTTAGCTATTTAACGATTCAAAACTGACTGTGTTTATCTGAATACTCGTTAAGATTGCCTGTGCCGCTGGTTTTGACATACTTTAGTATGTATTTGACAGTTTAAGCGCAGGAAGGTGCTTATTTCCTGATTCTCTGACCCAGTTTGTTTGCTGGTTTCCATGGCTGCAATATGCAGTGTTTTCTGCCAACTGGCAACCTGTGATGTCGAAATACTATTGGATAAACTGGCAGCTCATGTTTCACACAGACCAAAACAGAAACAGACATTCCGACACGGAACGCACATTTTCAAAGTAGAATATCTGGCTGTAGCATTGTTTTTCTGAGAAACAAGTAGGTGAACTTAGCATGTTTCCTAAATATCTGCAAACATATTAGGGTATTTTTATGCTTTATTAAAGTAAAAATCTTACATAGAGCTCCTTTAAAAATAGTTTTGTCTATGCTATTGAAATTGTGGGTTACATCTTTGTCACCTTTGTCACCCAAGGAGTTTACATTCCTGATAATACAAGAGCGAGGAACTTTCATTTTAATTACAAAGGAAAACCAATTCATCTGCTATATTCTTCTGTCCTCCGTTTTCAAGGGTAAGATTTCTTTATAAACCATCTACTCATCCATATGTCTTTATTTTTGTGAAACACAAAAGGAGAGAGTCACAGTCTCAGTCACCATTAGAAAAGAAACAGTGATAGTGAATTGTGACTGTCAGGCTGTCAGTCTCTTGATGTTCTACCTTACATCTCCTTTTGTGCTCCAATAAAAATAACATGTTTGGTACAAAAGAACATGACCAGTTTTGTTCATGAGTAAATATTACTTTAAATTTTTTTAACTTGAGACTGTTTAGCCTGTAATTTTCTTGTATACCTCTATGTATTTGAATGTAAATGCCTTCTCTATTAGTCATATTGACGGTTTGTATATAGGAGGATGTATATGCTCTAAACATGCAGGCTATCTGTAACTGTCTTTTGTAAATATTAAAACAATGTTAACTGGATGTGATATGTGATTATTACAGAAACATGCTCATTTATCTATTAGTATTAAGTAGTTGAAAAACGAAAATGTGTTAACTGTGTAAAACTTTAGCCCAACTGAAATCAACATCGTGTTTCACTCAACTGATATCAACATCGTTTCAGCATAACCGATTTTCCGTTAGTTTTGAATGGCGTGTCTGAAGTTGGTCTTTGATGTCGTGAGAAACATCGATTCTAGGTTGATTCTGTGCTCTCTGGGTGTAGCCTGAAAGGTTCAGCCTAAATAAATAAAGGTCCTAGAAAGCCCCTGCACAGCAGCCAGTGTTTACAGCTTTGATGACATCCTCATTTATTCCAACTCCTTCGAGGAACATGTTCAACACGTACGGGCAGTACTACAAAGACTAATACAACATAAACTGTATGCAAAAGCCGAGAAGTGCAAATTCCACCAAACTTCAACATCCTTTCTGGGTTATGTTATCAGCCGTGAGGGCGTTGCCATGGATGACAGCAAGGTAAGGGCGGTGCTGGAATGGCCGCAACCTTGCACACTGAAAGAGTTACAACGGTTCCTGGGGTTTGCCAACTTCTACAGGCGGTTCATACGGAACTTCAGTGGGCGTCGCAGCCCCATCAACATCCATGACCAAGCGGCAGTCCTCGCGTCTCATCTGGTCCCCTGAGGCAGTACAAGCTTTCCAAGAGTTAAAGGAGCATTTCACCACAGCACCCATTCTCCGTCATCCAGACCCAGAACTCCCCTTCATTGTGGAAGTGGACGCCTCCAGCACGAGCATAGGGGCCATCCTTTCTCAGCGCCAAGGTAACCCAGAAAAAATGTATCCTTGTGCCTTTTACTCAAGGAAAATGTCGGCAGCAGAACATAGTTACGATATGGGCAATTGGGAATTACTGGCTATGAAGGCGGCTCTGGAGGAGTGGCATCACTGGCTGGAGGGAACAAAACATCTGTTCACCATTCTTACGGACCACAAGAATCTGGAATACCTGCGTTCCGCTAAACATCTAAACCCACGACAAGCTAGATGGGCCCTGTTCTTCACACGCTTCCAATTCACGGTAACTTTCAGACCAGGCTCAAAAAACACCAAGGCGGACGCGCTGTCACGGCAGAATGAGGAGGTGGAACGAACGGAGAACGCAGAGAACATAATTTCTGACACTTTACTGCACGCACCAGTTCAGTGGGACATCATCACAGAGATTATACATGCAAACAAACAGACCGCGCCTCCTCCAACATGCCCACCAGAACGCACTTACGTTCCAGTACAACTTCGGGACAGATTACTTCATCATGTGTACGACTTCCCAAGCTCTGGTCACCCGGGTGTCACAGCCACTTTCCATTTGCTACAAAACCGGTTCTGGTTGGACTCCATGCTAACAGACACCACCCGCTTCATCACCAATTGTTCACTCTGTCAGACAACCAAATCATCACACCAAGCTCCAGCCGGATTGTTACAACCATTGCCCATTCCACAACGTCCCTGGTCTCATATAGCCATCAATTTCGTCACTGATCTTCCAGAATCCCAGGGCCACACCACCATCCTCACAGTCATCGATCGCTTCTCAAAAGCTTGCAGACTCATAACACTGGCCAAACTACCCACAGCATTCGAGACAGCTGAGCTTCTATGCAATTATGTGTTCCGTTTCTATGGTCTACCCGAGGACATCGTGTCAGACAGGGGCCCACAGTTCACATCTCGAGTCTGGTCAGCCTTCTTCAAAAACCTCAATGTCAACGTCAGCCTCACTTCAGGGTACCATCCAGAATCCAATGGCCAAACAGAGTGCATGAACCAAGAATTAACCAGATTCCTACGCACCTACTGCCAACGCAACCAGAATGACTGGAGTCGTAATCTACTTTGGGCAGAGTACGCCCAAAACTCGCTACAAAAACCTGCCACTGGTGTCACGCCCTTTCAATGTGTCTTGGGCTTCCAACCCCCATTGTTTCCATGGTCTGGGGAACCATCCAATCTACTGTCTGTTACTGAGTGGATGCAATGAAGCGAGGAGACCTGGGATCAAGCTCACCAACACTTACAGCGCGCCGTGAGAAGGCAGGAGATGCAGGCCAACCGTCATCTGTCTGTTGATGGGGCTCTGTCACGAATGTGACGACTGTTACCTGATATCAATTGGACTGTTTATTCTCTGTGACCCTTTGCTGCCTGCCCTGATCCCTGCCTGTTTACTGGACTTTGATTGTGTTGCCGCTTGCCCTGATCCTTGCCTGTGACCTGATTCTGTTTGTCTGCCGCCTGCCACGACCATTGCCTGTCCCTGTTTATGCCTCTGCCCTGTCTGCATTGTAAGTCCATTTAATAAAAGCTGCAAATGGATCCACATTCTGTAGACCCATCATTACACAATTAACCTGCTGTCCAATGAACACACAGTGTTAATTGTTTATTAATTCTAAGAAATTTTAATTTCCAGGTTATAGGAAATAACAATCTTTTTGTACAGTACTACTCAGAGCCTGTAGTCAGGATCTGCATGAATAGGGACTCCAGTATATGAGCGTGAAACACATACAACTTAACGTGCGACATGAACAAGACTTTATTAACTAGACTAAACACTTAACTACTCTAACATTCACACAAATACATGAATACAGTTTACCAAGGGAAAGAGAGAGCTAAAGCAGAGTACAGGAAGTAAGAAGTTACAGCATTGTTTGAAATTCAGCAGATCAACAGCCTTGAGCAAACCATCAGTTTAGTTCTAACACGCCCTTCTTTAAAAGGGGTAAGGATACTCAATGTATCAAATAATGAGACTAAGTTTGATAATTGCATGTCTCGCCCATTTGAATTAAAACTGTCCTGATGCAATTTGTGGAGGCTCCCGTTGAATCTTTGCTGATCTTGTCTTGATAAAAGAGAACCAGTTGGATTCAGAGGATCTTTGGTGAATGGAAGGTCTAGGCCGAAGCCTGGCACAAGCTTACAGCATCATCTTGACATCAGTATTTGTCAGTAAAAGAGAAGAAGAATTTGATCTAGTGATCATTGATTTTAAGGGGTGAAGGTGTCACACCCTATTGAGGTGTCTGAGCCAATAAGGAGTTTCCCTTTTAGAGGGAAGTTTTACGAATCTTTGTTCTGTAGCAAGATATTAGCATAAGACACTGGATTGGATGAATGAGAGAAGAACCTTCTAGATTCTTATAATACTAGTGTGTCACAGAGTTAGTAATATGTAACATAAATGACCAAATAGGAAACGAAAGTTGGAGTCCGTAGATACCAAACATGCTACCAATGTGATTTCAGTTAACTAAATTTGTAACTCTGGAACATTAATACCAAAATAGTTCAAAAGAGAGAATTAATACCTAGAATAAAGCCTATAAAAGGAAAGTCATGAAATGGGAAAATTGGGATACATGTTTATACATCTCCCAAGTGGTTATATAGAGAATACATAGGATTAAGAGGGTTTCTTTGTCCTTCTCAGAAAGAATGAAGTCAGAGTCACTAGTCTCTGCAAAATTCTTTCTGATCGTAAAAGTTCTTATCAGTTTTCCTGTGTCCTGTAACAGGACACCTAGTTCTGCCTGTGTGTTAGCTACGTTTGGGATGCTATATATTATATATAATGAATAATGGTGTGTCTGATTGGTCCAGACGCTACATCTAATAATCTGATAGCAGCACCCACTTCAACAGACCGTTGTGCAAACAACCACTGCATGTAGCCAAAGCTAGCTCTTTAGCAACCCTAATTGGTTTGAAAGCCCTTTTAACACAAGTTAAAACCCTTTACCTCAACTAACAGCTGTTAGCACCTTGAACCAAAGACTATAGACTTTGGGACCTTTTAGACTAAGGGACTGTGATTTGAACTAGTGATAGGGGAGGCAAAGTCTGTGGAGCTTTGAATCAAATGAATCAATTGCGTCACAAATGATTCACTGTTGTGAAGCGCTCAAAGTTTTTCCTCCCTCTCTCTGTACCCCCTCAATCGCTTTCCGTCGCAACCCATATACTTTGGTTTTATTTGTGTTTGTTTTTATTTTGACTTTATTCCTCCTCTATTTTATTTTATTTCATTCACTTACTTTTGTTTAACCTGTATATCCCTATTCAGCCAAGTTGAACTTAATTAAATTTGAAATTTAATTAAATCAATTTGTTTATTTAACTTTCCTTTTAGTTTCCTAGATCTATAAGGACATTCTACTTTACTTTTACCCTATTTTAGTTATTTTACCACCACCATCTTCCCTCTCAGTATAGGATTATAGTTCCAGTAACTGTTGTTTCCTTAAAGAGTGGTTCAGGTCATTAGTATCCTATTTCATTTCTCTTCTCTACCCCTCCTCACTCTTTAGTGCCAGGCCTAGTACATGAAGTACGGTTACCATTCAATGCACTGTAGGCCCCAAAGAGAACAAGAAACATTTTCCATTGTTTCTTTTTCTTTTTACCTTAAGGTGTTTGGTGGTCCCTGCTAGCTTAGCCCCCCCTAGGTTTATGAGTTTAAAGCAGCAATTACGTGAAGTGACACCTGCTTAGCCATATCTCCTAGCTAAAACTAAATAGGTAAAACCCTCCTTTCTTCCTTTCTGTTTCTTATTTTTTATTTCAGTTTTGTTTTATTTGTTCCCATTCAGTCGGTCACGTTCGACGTACGTCGGACAGACCGACGAATAGGAATCTCGCTAGAGAGGCCAATCTACTTCGAGTGTAACTAAAACGAGCCAATGTACATTGGCATGCAATCATATGCAGCAGCTGCTCGCCTCGCAGTGTGGGTATATAATGAGCAGCAGGTGCGTTGCATCTTCAGCTTTTCGCTTCGGAGCAGAACGGTGTTTGTTCCTGTTCTCTGCAAGCAAGTGTCTGCTAGAAAACGATTCAAGCTTTTTGGTTGAACTTCTCTTTTTTTTCGAGTGCGGGCGAACAGCACAGCAGCGGGGTCGAAGTCCTCTCTTTATTTTCTGTTTTTTGTTTCGTTTGCCATTATTGAGCAAATAGCTGTTTTGACAGTGTCAGAAGGCTGTTCTCACGGCCGGTACGGTGCGCTTCGAGCGCTGAAAGGCGTTTTTACGGCTGGTAAGAGAGAGAGAGCACACGACAGGCTGCACACAATGCCTGTCTGTGTTGCGGCGGCCATTCCCCTGCGTGCTTCAGCACTTTAAAAGAGTAAAGTCCCTAAAAGAGCTTACACAAGTAGAGCTTGCATCTTTTTAAAGATGACATTCTATTTGTATGTTTCTGGATGCGGTCGTTTCCTGTCCTCACTGACGGCCACGATCACTGTTTCACATGTCTGGGCGTGTGCTGAAACTATGTTCGTGGGTGGTTCACGTTTTCATATGAGAACATGATCACGTCGACACACCGGTCGTGACTCTTCTTTCTCCGGGAAGCTTGAGTCCCCTCTGTTGTTGGCCAGCTGCCGCTTGTGTGTAAAAGCACAGCCGCGGGTCTGCCTGACACTCTGGGAGACCGTGGAGAGAGCAAACCTCTCGCTCCTCTGCGTATTGTGTGCCGTCGAGCTGTCAGGCTGCAGCGCGGGTTGTCACGGCAACCCAGCGCTCGCTCGACGCTCTAGATGCGCGGTCTCCTTGCCTAATCTCCATTGTAGAGCCCTCTCTGGTGCACCAGAAGAGGTCTACTTTGGTGAAATGGCCTGGGTGACTTGAGGTTGAGGGGTTCCTTCGGGGAACTAACCCCTTAGGGCCCCTCCCTCTCTAGCGCATTGCATGCTGTGCAGCTTCTGGATTGGATTGCTGGTCCTTCTCATAGGGGAACCTAGCATTTCATTCAAGGCTCCAGCTGAGGGTCAGATGTCGATTGCAGCATCGGAGAGAGGGCTGTTATGCTCTGGAAATGAGGGTGACGCTGCCCACTGTAATGGTGTGTGCTTATGTTGACTCAGATTCAGAGTTTACAGCCATGCTTTCCTGGGTGTTCCGGATGTGCATGGAAAACTTGGCAGTATGGAGCTATATTGGTGCCATAAATATGGAACGCCAAAAGTGCCAAAATCTGCATAAAGTTTTTTACTCTCTCACTACCCTCTTGGGTGGGGTGGCTGTTCACAGACCACACCCACCCTGCATGTGAGGCCAAGGCACTCTTTAAGCATGAGGGTAGTTCTGAGCCGGGGTTGAGCTGCGCTTGTTGACTAACCGTGATCAAAGTCACGGCGCAGGCCCTCGGCCAGACGATGTCCACCTCAGTGGTCCAGAAGCATCCCCTGGCTTACCTTGCTGAGGTGCGAGAGGTCGTCAAGCTAAACGCTTTCTCGACGCTCCCATCTCACAAGGTGGCCATTTCGGTAACACTGTCGGGGACTGAGCCCAGCAGTTCTCCTCAGTTAGCAGCAGACTGGGGAGCTTCCCCCGACAAACCATTGAGTTCCTCGTGGGCCCTCAGTCTGCTCGTTGCCAAAGGTGTCATCCCCTGCAAAAAACTCCGGCCCAGCCTGCTCTACTGTGTCCGCTGCAGGAAGATGACCCTTCCTGTCTCTGCTGCTGTTTAAGTGGTTAGTGAAAAATCACTCCTGAGACGGGTGACCCAGAGATGGGTGGGGCTGCTCTTCCCCCCCCCCGGAGGAGGGCCGGGTGGTAAATCCTGTTTGTTGGGTTTGTTTCTGTTCCGCCGCTGGCCCAACAGCCAGCGGTACCCAAAAAAAATAAAAAATAAATAAAAAATAGGTCTGAAGAGGGCTCAGAGAGCAGTGGGAGGAGAAAAACCTCACCACTCTCCTCCCCTCTTCCTTCGCCAGAGGGCAGCAGCGTGCAGTCGAGAAGGCAGCAAAGCCTCTCCTGCGCCCCCTGCCTGACTGTGGAACCAGGTAAGTGTTGCACAGCACACTCAGATCCCGCTACGGGCCGCCTCGCTAAGAGAGCCTCCCGAGCTGCGTCCCTGCGTTCCACCTCGCTGTCCCACTGCGGGTATGCCTACGGTCCCTTTGTCCCCAGTCCGTCTTGCTGGCTCAATCGGACCTTCAGGCTCGGCTATGCGATTTAGTTCACCCGGCGTCCCCCCAAGTTCAGGAGCGTCCACTTCACTGCAGTGAAAGCTGTCGATGCCCATGTCTTGTGTGCGGAGATCGCGGTCCTACTGGCGAAGGACGCGATAGAGCCGGTCCCTCCAGCCGATATGAGGTCAGGGTTCTACAGTCCCTACTTCATTGCACCCAAGAGAAGCGGTGGGTTACGACTGATCTTGGACCTGCGAGTTTTGAATCGGAGCCTCCACAAGCTACTGTTCAAAATGCTCACGCAGAAACGCATTTTCGAGTGCATCCGTCCCCGAGATTGGTTTGCAGCGATCGACCTGAAGGATGCGTACTTTCATGTCTCGATTCTACCTCAACACAGGCCGTTCCTGCGCTTTGCGTTCGAGGGTCGAGCATATCAGTACAAGGTCCTACCCTTCGGGCTGGCCCTGTCTCCCCGCATCTTCACGAAAGTCGTGGAGGGAGCCCTTGTTCCCATGAGAGAACAGGGTGTTCGCATCCTCAACTATCTCGACAATTGGCTTATTCTAGCTCAGTCGCAGGATCAGTTGTGCGAACACAGGGACCTGGTGCTCAGTCACCTCAGCCAGTTGGGCCTTCAGGTCAACTGGGAAAAGAGCAAACTCTCCCCTGTGCAGAGGATCTCTTTTCTCGGTATGTAGTTGGATTTGGTCGAACAGACAGCACGCCTCACAGAGGAACGTGTTCAGTCGGTGTTGAACTGCTCCGTTACGGGGCAAGCATGTGCTGGTTCGCACAGACAACACTGCGACCGTTGTGTACATCAACCGTCAAGGTGGTCTACGCTCCCGTCGCATGTTGCGACTCGCCTGCCATCTCCTCCTTTGGAGTCAGAAGCATCTGAGGTCGCTTCGCGCCATTCATGTCCCCAGTGTGCTCAACCGTGTAGCCGACGAGCTCTCACGAGCTGCGCTGCCGGGAGAGTGTCGACTCCACCCCCAGGTGGTCCAGCTGATTTGGAGAGAGTTCGGGGAGGCTCAGGTAGACCTGTTTGCCTCACCAGAAACCTCCCACTGCCAGTTGTTTTACTCCCTGTCCGAGGGAACTCTCGGGACAGATGCACTGGCACACAGCTGGCCCGGGGCCTTCGCAAATATGCGTTTCCCCCAGTGAGCCTGCTTGCACAGACCTTGTGCAAGGTCAGGGAGGACAAGGAGCAGGTCCTGTTAGTTGCGCACTATTGGCCCAACCGGACCTGGTTCCCGGAACTCTTGCTCCTCGCGACAGCCCCTCCCTGGCGCATCCCTCTGAGGAAAGACCTTCTTCCTCAGAGACGGGGCACACTTTGGCACCCGCGTCCAGACCTCTGGAAACTCCATGTCTGGTCCCTGGACGGGATGCGGAGGTTCTAGGTGACTTACCCCCGAGGTACTTAACACCATCACTTCGGCACGTGCACCGTCTATGAGACGTGCTTACGCCTTGAAGTGGAACCTGTTCGTCGAGTGGTGCTCTTCTCGCCGAGAAGACCCCCGAAGATGCTCGATCAGAGTCGTGCTTTCCTTCTTGCAGCAAGGGTTGGAGCGTAGGCTGTCCCCCTCCACCCTCAAAGTTCATGCTGCTGCTATTTCCGCATACCACGACCACATAGATGGCAAGTCCATAGATGGCTGACCTGGTCGTCAGGTTCCTTAGGGTGGCGAGACGGTTGAATCGTCCTCGACCCCCCTCCATACCCTCTTGGGACCTTGCTCTGGTGCTGAGAGCACTCCAGAATGCTCCCTTTGAGCCCTTGCAGTCAGCAGACTTAAAGATTCTGTCTATGAAGACTTTTCTGCTGGTTGCATTGGCCTCCATCAAGAGGGCAGGGGACCTGCAGGCATTTTCGGTCGACGAATCGTGCCTAGAGTTCGGGCCGGGTGACAGCCACGTGGTACTGAGACCCCGGCCTGGCTATGTGCCCAAGGTTCCTACCACTCCCTTCAGGGACCAGGTAGTGAGCCTGCAAGCACTACCCCCGGAGGAGGCGGACCCAGCCCTGGCTTTGCTCTGTCCAGTTCGCGCTTTGCGACTGTACATAGACAGAACCCAAAGCTTCAGGACCTCAGACCATCTCTTTGTCTGTTACGGAGGCCAGCAGTAGGAAAAGGCTGTCTCCAAGCAGAGGATGGCCCACTGGATAGTGGACGCCATCGCCTTGGCTTACCAAGCTCAAGGTGTGCCCTGCCCGCTCAGGTTGCATGCTCACTCGACGAGAGGTGTCGCATCCTCCTGGGCGCTGGCTCGTGGTGCCTCGCTGACAGACATTTGTAGAGCTGCGGGCTGGGCGACACCTAACATGTTTGCTAGATTATATAGCCTTCGTGTTGAGCCGGTCTCCTCCCGTGTTCTCACCTCAGGTCAGAGAGTCCCTACAAGGCAGACCCTGTTGAGTCCTCCGATCCCCCTTCGGCAGCTGACGTGGCGGAGCGTCTGGAGCCAGGCCTATACTCCGTTGCATCCTTGAGAACTGGGTTTTGGCTGGGTACCATATGTGTGACCCTGTAGGGATCCCATATGTCTTGTTCCACGGTTGCTCCTAAGCGAAGCCCGTGTCTTTCCCTCTGGGAGAACCCACCTCTCATCGGGTTGGAGTCACCCCAGTTCTTCCATACGTAGTACAGCCCTACGGGGTTAGTCCATATGTACTTCTCCACATAACTCCTTCGGGGAAGGATTTGGCTTTCGCAGCGTTCCTTTCCCAGCGAAAGGGTACGCTTTCCCAGTGTTATCCAATAGTCTCACTGAGTGGGTTTTTGGGGAAAAGCAGTGATCGACACTCTCTGTGTTAGCCTTGTCCCACCGTCCTCAGGCAAGGGGGTTCAGGTGGCTTACAACAGAGCGCTGGAAGGGGGCAGCTCCTGTGGCGCTTTGGTAGGGATTCCTATTCGTCGGTCTGTCCGACGTACGTCGAACGTGACCGACTGAATGGGAACGTCTCGGTTACAAAGGTAACCCTCGTTCCCTGAAGGAGGGAACGGAGACATACGTCCCATCGCCACAGTCGCTGTACCCCACTGATGCTGCCGCCTATCCGGTTCGGCTCCTCAGCGAAAACCTGAAGATGCAACGCACCTGCTGATCATTATATACCCGCGCTGCGAGGCGAGCAGCTGCTGCATATGATTGCATGCAATATGCGTTAGCTCGTTTTAGTTACAATCGAAGTAGATTGGCCTCTCTAGCGAGATTCCTATTCGTCGGTCTGTCCGACGTACATCTCCGTTCCCTCCTTCAGGGAACGAGGGTTACCTTTGTAACCGAGACGTTACCCTCATGGTTACAACCTGTGGAAAGAACCATCAGTATTTTGCGTAATAGTTTGATGACATGTACCAGCCCAATCATCAGTCGACGCAGCTAACTGCCATCAACAAAGTTACTCAAACCTCTTATTTGTGTTCACCAACACTAAACTAGTTGCCCCACATCAGCTATGCACACCTTACACGGCCCACATAGCCGTTCTCTCACACAGTTAGCTTACCACCTCTGTACGAACTTGCATTTGCCTTTGCCATCTCTCTCTCGTGTTCCCACAAGTGTGCCATTATGCCTCAGACATCCAGCCCTGCCACCTAGGACCCCCTGGAGACCTGGCAGAGCAGTATGATGGACATCCTTCAGCCCAAAGCAGCCAACGACCTGCAACGGCAGAGAAAGGAACGGCGAGATGGCAACAAGCAGACACCCAACACCCAGCCTGAGCCACAAAGAGCTGACAAGCATCATCTTCTCTATAGCCCATGCTCTTACGGGCCTCCAACAGGAGGTAAATGAGCTAAAGCTACAAGTTACAGAGTTCCACAGAGAACCAACCCCCGCTAAGCGTGAGAAGGCACAGAACAGATGCAAGGACCCTGACAGAGTGAAGCAACTGAGGGAGATCACTAGTCTTCAGGAGGCTTTGACAACTGCTGAGCACAGAGAGTAGCTGAATAACACCACCAAACAAGACCTGAAAAGAGAACTTTTTCACTTAAAAAACTTAAAGAACTGTTCGAACTTAAAGAGAGAGATGCTAAAGTCCAGGCCCTTGAAGGCCATCTGCGTGCAGCCAGAGCTGAAGTCCAAACACTGACTCAGCAATTTGGCAGCATTAGAGACGAGCTCGATGTGGTCCAAAGAGAATTGAAACACTGACTAACTGCAAATGGACCCCACAAGAAAAATATACCCTGCTGAACCTCCCACCAGCAGTGCAAGCTCCCCAAGCCCTGCACAAAGGGGGGAGGAGCCAAAGCCCTCAACTTCACCAGCCAGCTTCCTGAGAGCCACTGCAGCCACAGAAGGAAAGGGATTAATTCAGACAAACCCTAAAAACGGCACATGAAGTGACACTCAAAGACCTCAAGCAAATGGCCAGACACATCCCTGCAATCACACCAGAGCTTGCAGAAGACCACAACGTCCACACTTACCTGCGAGACAGTGAATTCCACCTGCAGTTTGTGACCAATGTAAACTACCAAGATGCATTAGTAAAATTTTAATTTTACTGATTGAAAGAAAATCTAGAATGAATGGGTAATCCTCACATGTCTATGTACCTCTATGACTGTGCACGGCTCTTTTGAAACATACAGACATTTGATATACACTGATTGGGCACTGCTGCACATTGGTTTCCATGACAATGACTTGTCAAAGGAAAGGCTAACTCCAGATAGCACATACACCTTGACGCCATATTGTAAGCAAACCACTGTCCACCTTAAAGTGTGCATTTGATCATTTCAATTAGAATAGGACACAACATTTGATACGCACACTGCAAAAAATGCTTTTCTTACTTTGATTTTTTTTATCTTGTTTCTAGTCCAAATATCTAAAAATTCTTAAATCAAGAAGAATTGTCTAGACAAGTAAAAATTATTGTCTTGTTTTCAGAAAAATAATCTGTCAATGGGGTAAACAAAATAAGCTTATTTTGCTTACCCCATTGTCAGATTATTTTGCATGTTTTAAGGAAAACTAGAAACTAGAAACAAGAAAAAAAATCTAAGTAAGAAAAGCATTTTTTGCAGTGCATTTAGATCGCTAGTTGCTGGCTTGTTAGATGCAGATAAAACGGTAGCTTGAATTGACATCTCTACTGTAATTGAAAGAGTTCAAATATGTTCAAATGGTATCAGTATAAGGTTAATCTGATTTTAGCAAAGAAACCCTCATTTCAGTATTAAAGCATAAGCCTGTTTTGACAAAGGAATCTCAGCTCAGCGGCATATGTAAACTGTACCAGAATTGATTAATCTGCTCTGGGGGAAGAAAATCCCAATCGCAGTATTGTTTAACCTGTTGCTGATGATGAAGTCTCAGTACAGCGTCATATGAAAGTAGATTTGAGTGACGCTTATCGTTATAAAGGCCTTTCAAATTATAGTTAGTTTGATTCCCTTCACCTAAACTTTGACCGCATCTACAAGTATAGCTGTCTGGTGATCAATACTGTGTTTCATTCGCTGATGTGTGCTTAAATGAGCATTAACTTACAGCAAATATGTTTATTTACTCTTTAAACAAGAGCAAGAAGCCTTTAACTACAGCTTGTGAGTTTGCAGTGTAAAGTGATCTAAACCATTCTCCTTTAACCCTATTTCTGGTTTTTGATTTCTCACTTTCTCTTTCCATACCATTCTCTTCACCATTTTAGATGTTTTTCTAGGTGTATACTTTAATTAAATCTAAATTTAATTACATGTAAACTGTTTAGCTAAAGAAGACTTCTTGTAGTTGTTGAGAATTCTCAATGGCACTTAGACTAAATTTTATGGAGAGACATGCCATTGATGTGGTCTTGAACACGCAGCAGCTGTTACCAACTATAGTGATGTCCAAAGCAGATCCAACGATTAGTCACTAATGCTATTGATTATTCCCAATTTCAGGTTACTCTGCTGTTTCAACACCTTAGTTAAGTTTATTTTAATTTATTTTAATAGTAATAGCAATCAGCTATTCACTTGTTTATTCTTTCACCTATTGGATTTATTTACATGTATCCCCCTTATTCTAGTGTGGTTTCATCTCCCCATAGAGCCTGAAAGGAACCAGAGACACTTTTTATTTGTGATTCTGTTTACTCTCAATGAGTGCACTAAATTCTATGACCTCAATGATTACTAGAGCATAACTATAGTCCTGAGCACTGGTAGTAGGCATAATCTGAATAGGAAAGCCCTTTTTCCCTTTTCCTCTTCTTCTTCACTTCTTAAGAGATCTAGCCTGTCGCGAGCCATTAGGAGATTCTGAGAAATAATTTGACCATAAAAACCACCTGTGACGAGCAGGGCGGGCGAGAGCCGTGAGGGAACGGCGCGAGGCCGGTGACGCGAGTGTTAACGAGCATCAGCTGCGAGGCGCGCCGGCCTCGAGTCCCTCACGGAGGAGCTCCGGAGGCATAAAAGGAGGAGCGACGACAGTGAAGGACAAGAGAGGACCAGGCCTGGATATTATTTTATGTTTTATTATGTTTGTGTGGCCGGCAGACGTCCGCGAGGGTCTGCCGGCATTACTTTTGTTTTGTTCTTTGTTTATTTTATTAAAGACTATTGTTTGAACGTTCGCCGGTTCCCGTCTCCTTCTTCCCACATTTACGAACCATGTTACATTGGTGCCGAAACCCGGGAGGAAGGAGGGACATGCTGTCTGAGAGCCCTCGCTGCTGAGGGGGATCGCGGTGCTGCGGAGTTCGGGCAGCGCCGGAGTGAAGACCGCGAGAGGCTGCCCGAGGCGGTGGTACTGGAGCCTTGTGAAAGGTGGGACGGAGACCCGGATGCCGTGCTCCTGGGACGAGGTGGGGTGGCTGCCGTCCTGGAGGGAGCGGAGGAGTCGCCGCCGTCCGCCGTGGGCCGGAGCCTGCTACCGTCCGCCATGAAGGGGAGGAGCAGGGGACGGGGGACTCGCTGCCGGCTGCCCTCAGCCGGATGAGCCATCGCCGGCCGCCAGGAGGCGGTCGAGGATCGGACCGTCCACAGAGCGTCCAGTGCCATCGCATGGCACCGCGAGGAAAAGCCTCTCGGCTGGCTGAGGACCGAGCGGCAGTGTGTCTGGGAACCGGACCAATAATTTTTTTTATTTTTTTTTCCTCTCTCGTTCTGTCGCTCCCCTTGCTTCCGTCTCCTTTCTCTCGTCTCGTCTGTCCTTACCCCCAGGTGCTGCGGCCGCCGAGACAGGCCCCGGGGGGGAGTAGAGCGCAGTCTCGGGAGTACCCCCCGGCCTGCGAGGGGCGATGGGGGTATGTGACGAGCAGGGCGGGCAAGAGCCGTGAGGGAACGGCGCGAGGCCGGTGATGCGAGTGTTAACGAGCATCAGCTGCGAGGCGCGCCGGCCTCGAGTCCCTCACGGAGGAGCTCCGGAGGCATAAAAGGAGGAGCGACGACAGTGAAGGACGAGAGAGGACCAGGCCTGGATATTATTTTATGTTTTATTATGTTTGTGTGGCCGGCAGACGTCCGCAAGGGTCTGCCGGCATTACTTTCGTTTTGTTCTTTGTTTATTTTATTAAAGACTATTCCTCCTTCTTCCCACATTTACGAACCGTGTTACACCACCTTAAGTAATTTATTAAATCTCGGCTTACGCCTTTCAGAAACATTCTCAGAACCACACAAATCTTAGCATCTACAGCTAAGACAGTAATCATAAAAGACACTTCAACAGCAAGCTGTAGGTTATATCCCTAGCTGACCCATTAAACCTTTAGCTATGAACTCTTTAGGGTCATGCAATGGTCTATCACCCTTACTCTCAAACATTCTCAGCTTAACCTCCCAGACGAGACCTAAAGGACTGACTAACCAGTGCAAGGAACACCATTCCACCCAGGGCTGCTAACAACCTACAGCACCACAGCCAAACGCAACTGGACAATGAGAAGAGAGGACCAACGACACATGACCCAAGCCAGAGTTACAGCCACAAAAGGCTCTGTCCAGCTGCTGAACAATGAGAGCAACTAGACAGAGCAAGAACAGGACCAGCGCAGAACTGTCATCATGGCAACATCCAAGGTACCAGCCAAGCCACCGGAAAAAGCAATGGAAGACAGCATCCTCAATCTGCGAACAACAGCAGTCATCAGCAACATCCTTCATCACACCCTTCACACAGGTGTCAATTGGAGGCTGCACAAGGACAGCTGGACACGCCTGCCTGAGAGTTACAGGAGCTGCTGCTATGAGCAAAACAGCTCCCTGAACAGGACTCACCAAGCTTGTACTCACAAGCTTCTGACTCCTTGCCCAACACAGCTCAAGCAAGCTCAAGTCGGTACCACCACAAGAGCAGCGCAACACTCTGAGAGGCTAATGACCACCTGCTGCCCTCCTGCCACCAGTACTAGGTCAGTCTAAACCCCTCTTCCTGCTACATAGATCCCGAATCTTTTTCTGCAACCACAAGCAAACACCTGCCCCAAACGAACAAACTTCAGGAGGACATGTGACACTGTCAAGGCATCTGCAGCCTTGACACCTGCTGCACAAGCCCAGAGACCTGAGCTTGGCTACTGCCTACACCATCTGCCATGCCGCAACCACCACTCCAGGAGGCACAATCAACTAGTGAGCCCACCACTGCCTTCCAGTCTTGTGTGCCTGCTATTTAAGACAGTACTAGCTATGACTCAACGACAAATGCTAGACTAAGACACTCTTCTCTGCTCCTCAAATACATAAAACATTAGCCTTTATATATAGTGTTTCAAGAGTAAAGAAAATGCTGTAATTATTATTTAAAGAACCAGTTCTTTATTTATAGCTGTTATTTATAGGTTATAGGTGTTCTGTAGCTGGATGGATTAATCCACATAGCTCTCTTAATTTACTCCCGAAATCTGAGCCGCTAAATACAAGGTGGATTAATTTTGTTTTCGAAGAAAATGCTCCATCAACTCTCCCGAAATTAGTTTATGTCTGCGCAAATCATTTCACAACGGACTGCTTTGTGAACGAATGTCAATACAAAACAGAGGTTGTGCTAAAAATTTGTTACTCAGGGATAGATCAGTACAAACTGTTTGTGATCCAGCTTACAGCTTCCAGAGTGATACTAGATACGGCAGTAATGAAGGTGAGAGCACTTTATTACAGTTCATCGGATTTGATTTACGGATATAAAGTTCACCAGTTTATTAAGCACCACCCGAAAAGGCATAAGGTCTTTATATATTTGTTTACTGTTAGTTGTAGTGAGTGTTTCTGTGTACTTCAATGTATATGTTGATGATAATGCAAGGGAGAGAGAGAGTGTATGGATAATATTTTAATGCACACTTGCACTGTGTTTTATTAAGCTCTTACAGTGATTTTCTAGAGTGAAAACATACTTCATATTTTGTGTGAAGTACAATAAACGTTATAAAACTCATCGGGTAAACTGGCTTGTACTAATATAGTGGATAAAAACAAGAAGACAATATAAGTTATAACTGTAATTAAACTAAACTATACCTGTTCTATCTCCATGCAGCATATGTTCGCAGTTTCTGACATTATAGTGCGTCCTGACTGACTCCTGACACCGGAAAATGAGCTCTTGAAGCTCCGCCTTCTTAGGCAGAGCGCAGCAGCTCATTTGCATTTAAAGGGCACACACTGAAATGGCATGTTTTTGCTCACCCCCAAAAAGAGGCAATTTTAACATGCTATAAAAAATTATCTGTGGGGTATTTTGAGCTAAAACTTCACATACACACTCTGGGGACATCAGAGACTTATTTTACATCTTGTAAAAGAGGGCATAATAGGTCCCCTTTAATAAAATTTGTGCACAAAACATATTTGGTTTTGACTCCCTGCCTGTGAATAAATGTCAAATAAATGATTGATCTTGTTACACGCTCTAAACGCTGTAAATGCTAAGAAAGGATTATTTTGCTGTGGCCATGGAAAATACCCTTTTCTTAGAATTACTTAATAATCAATACTGAGGGTTCACAGGATAAACTGATTATTTGATTGTAAGGTTAATGTAGCTACATCAAGTAAATCTGATTAACTGATTCAAATATTCATAATTAATCACAACAAGTTATGAATAATTGTTGATATTTCCCCTTTGAGCTAATTCGCTACAATATCATCGCTGTCGGGTGGATTTTTGTTTTTATAAATGATTACTATTGGTCACCCTTTACACCTGTCTGTGGGTAATGCATATATTTAACCAATGAAGGGTATTAAAAGAGCTTGAGACTAAGGTTAGGCAGGGGCGTTTCCTCAGAGGCAAGGGAGGCAGAGTCTCATAAAAAAAAACTGGATGAGAAAATAATCGATATTACAAAAAATAAAAACAACACAAATATTATAAAATGTGACATAAAAAAAATATAAAAGTCACTCGTTTTTAAAAAGTAACAGTGTCCAGCAGTGACACCCGCAGGTACAGTTACAGTGGGAGGCTTGCCTCCTCTGTCCCCATTCACTTAAAACAGACACCCTAATGCATGAGGTGAGTTTAGTGGGGGGTGATTGAGAATGAATGGGGGAAAGTCACATGAAAGGAGGCAATACTTATGCTTATTTAAATAGAATATTATATAGTTATTGCAAAAAAATACAAAATAGAATTGTATTTGGTCTCTCTTTTTTAAGTAATCTTTATTTAATCAGGAAAATTAAGAATAACGAACATAAATTTACATTTGATATACAGTAGGCCTATATAAAAAATGTGAGGACTTTGCCTCCTCATTTTAAAACACCACCACACACCACTGGTGTTAGGGTAACTCCACTGGATCCTCAGATTGTCGGTAAAACCTTATAACTCCACCACCCTCTATTGTGAATGAAGTGGCGCATGCAGTTTGGACTGTCTCTGCTCACTTGCCACTGAAGGGTAAATAAAGAACTGGTTCTTTGAATAATTACAGCTTTTTCTTTACTCTAGAAAGATTATATATAAAGGCTAATGTTTTATGTATTTGAGGAGCAGAGAAGAGTGTCTTAGTCTAGCATTTGTCATTGAGTCATAGCCAGTACTGTCTTAAATAGCCTGTACATAGCACTTCATCTTTACTAACATGAGATTTTAGCCAAATGACTAAGTAGCCACATAGCTACAATAAACTTTAATAATCTGTAAACTGATGAAAACGTAATTCAATACACTTACTGCCTCAGATGCGGCCATTCAAAACACACGTCTGAAATTCTCTGAAATGTTAATAATTTAATGACACATTCAAGTGTCTAACCATATTTAAAGCCACAATATCATCTTTGAAAACATGGTATTTAATTATTTTTCAAAAATACAGAGTTATTGGAGATACAAGGTTTCTGCCCGATACACCTAATCTAAATGGATTACATGTGAATTTAAAAATATACTATATAAAAATGTTATCTAACCTCTTCCACGTTTAATAAAATATATTTATATTCAACTCCTCTATTGCCTCATCTTTATTTTTTCACTTATCTAGTGCTGTTACTGTTAACTAAAACTACAACTATTAAAAAAAAAACATTGTTGGTAATGCTGTAATAAACAAACAATAAATAATAAATGAAAAACGTCTCAGGTTACACATGTAACCGTGAGTCTAAACATGACAATGAACTTGACATTGGCAGGCGGCAGCCTATGACGTCACCACAGGTGTGTGGCTCGAAGGGGCTCGAGCTTCTCACGTTTCCACAGCATATCTAATCTCGCCGGGGCGCGGGACATAACATCCAAAAACTCGTCATATGCGGGGCAAGCGGGCTGAGAGTGCCCTTTTTTCTTTCTTTTTTTAACATCAACGATCTCATCAGCCTCAACTTTGCTCATAATGGCCTGAAGCAAGTGCGCTCGCTCTTGTCAACTGCAAATGAATGAGAAATAATCATACCTCTCTGAATTCATCCGCGAGCTCCACCTGCGAGCCCCACAACTTCAGTCTCCTACTCGCCTCAGCCGCAGCAGGTCCTGAACTGCGAGACACAGATAGCTGGCCTGATTCCCTTGAAAAAAGGGCCAGACGAGAGCGAAAATCCTCAAGAAAGGTGCTCAAAATGCACACAAACAGCCCCCTCAAGGGCTGAGCGTGCATGCTCCTCATTCATGCACATAAAGCGCACATCGTGTGTGTCATCTGGTGTCATATGAAGCTGGCACAGAGGAACACACTGTCTGAAAGACTTGGCGCTAGTGCTTGCCATAATCCTAGATTTGAATAAACACACGTTCAAACAAACCGGTATCCTGAAGACAAGTAAGAGGATGACGTTATTTCCAGGTGCCCTTTTATACTCACGGTCTCACCTGTGGTGACGTCATAGGCTGCCGCCTGCCAGTGTCAAGTTCATTGTCGTGTTTAGACTCATGCTTCAGACACCTGGCATGCCAGAGGCATTCCCCCATAGCGACCCCTAGGGGACGCAGTGCGAGTTCCCTTTTGAAAGGGAACTTAAAATATTATTAGAAATGTTGCACTAACTGAAATATTTGAAGCACTAAAATAATAATAAAAAAATAAAAAAATACACAACAAAATTACTCAAACTAAAATGAAAATAAATAATGCTAAAATAACACTGAGCTTGTCACAATGCATTATGGGATTGCCTTGTCAATAAGGGAATTTGGCAAAAATATGGAAGCAAATTATTGGCCAAAAGAAGGCATCCTCTAAAGCAGAATAGCTCATATGGGAGCACGCCTATGATGCCTTAAATTGCCGCCTCACAGTTTACTAGGTTTTGGACATGATTGACCTTTCTGTTTACTTATTTATTTGTCTATTAAATTATGCCTCTTATATTGATAGACACTGGAGAAAGGACAGGAAATAATGCAGAAACTGAGGGAAGTAGGACCAGGAAATGTATCCAAAAGTGTGATTTTACAGAAAAAACAAACGACACACTTACTGCGTTTGCCGTCCATGTCTGCATGGCTTTTGCGTGTCAGAACCCCGTGTTTGTACGTCACAGCATTGAGTAAAAGTGGAATGGCGATGAAAGGGTTACTGCCATCCGTTACCCTGACAACCCGCTTCCCCCCCGCCTCACACTGCTCCTCCACCAGCTCCGATAGACTCTTCCTCAACTCCTCTTCCTCGCTGCAGAAACAGAATGCCATTAATGCACATGTGCAGGTATTGCACACATAAAGTGCAGATTAGCCCCAGAAGTCACATGATAATGTGAGTGCTCTTGACTCCTGGGGATGATATTAGATACTCACATCGCCCACTCCAGCTTCTCATTCTTTATTGAGTTATAGAGCACCTAAACCAGGACAGAAACATATGAGACTGTTAATACCATACATCTGAACACAGCAAATACACAAATACAGTCAGCTGGGCTTATGGGACAGAGCGCATGAAAGAATATTCTCTTGAATCCAATTTATACGCAGATGCATCTTTGTTGCATTCATAAATGCTATTACACCATGCACATTATGCAGTTACTGTGTTTAGAGTGTGTTTTAATGAAATCAGTCAGGTTTAGAGAGAAATCACACTTTATCAGTAGACATGCATGTGTTTCTCTGAATATATTTTTCTTTTCCTTAATGCTGTTTGTCCACAATAATAATATAATAGAAAGCAAGGAAGCAAATACAGTACATGTCTGCTGTGATCCCAAATAATTACCTTGAGCAATTCTTTGGGAAAATCTTTGCCATCGTCGAGGCCATCCAGATTGCTAATGAACTGCTGGCAAGACATCTTCTTCCCAATATTCTGCAAAACAAATACACAATACAGTGTTACAACAATAATGACATGTGCCAGTTATGTGCCAGTAATATACATCGTCATATTGAAAACTGAGTGGTTACAAAACCAATGCAAATGTAACAATACAGAAATAAAATCACAGATAGAGATGGGGGAAAAATTAACTATATTCAACCACACTAGTTATTTCTAAGCTACATAGAGTTTACAAAGCTGTCAGCAGGCGGCAGCATCAAACCAGCTCCACACTGATGACCGACTTTCTCTAAGCATCAACCAATGCACATCAGTATTCTCAGTCTGACTGACTCCCTCCTACCACAGAGATCTACTTTAGATACTTTAGATGAGTAATATTCCACGAACGATGGATGAAAAAATTCTGAAAACACATTAAAGCTGAAGCCATTAAAATGAGAAAAACACAAAGAAGAAAAGAGTAGGAGAGAGAAGCACTTACCACCTGCCGCAGAGTGAGTTAGACAAAGTAAAAGAGAGACACAAGAACAAATAGAGAGAGAGAGACATACATACACATGTTTAGGTCAGAGAGAACTGTAATATTACTGAGAGAAACAGCAACAAGAGGCTTGTTAATGAAAATGACACTATGAAGCACAAATGGTTATAAAGAGATTTTCAGATCAGTTTCTGATAACATTATTAATTATCGTCTTTTACAAAGCTTCATCATCAAACATTATTTTTCTTCTTACAACACTTTCTGGATATTTTGTTTCTGATTGGTCAATTGGTCAATTCAACAATCTAGAGAAGAGCCGCATGTGTGAGTGTTGCTGAATACATACATGTCCATGTAGGTCTGTGTTAAGAAGCATAAGTGCACAGGTCAGCGTGTGAGCGCCATCTATTAAAAAAAAATTGAAAAAAAATTGTTAATAAAAAAACCATGCATTCTATCGAACAAATATATAAAACTATAAAGGCCAGTTCACACCAAGAACAATAACGATAAAGATAATGATAACAATAAGAGTCCACACCGGCAGATGATATTGTTCTGTTTATTATAAGCACATGCTTGAGCTCTTTAAAGCAGGATGGATTCTGATTAGCTGTGAATGTTTTTATCGTTCATCAGCTGGGGAAAAAAGAAAAAAAAAACATTCTGAAAGTGATTCCAATTATACTGTATCTCTGTGATATTTGTGATATTTTCATTATAGTTGCAGTGTGGACTCTGCAATTTTTTGTATATTTACAATGATTTTTAGAACTATATCTTTATTGTATACCTGTACCTTTTCACCTTGGTGTGAACCAAAACCAAATGAGCTGCCTAGCTAGACATCAGAGGAGTTTTAACATCCATGGAACCTTTCCATTGCACAAAAGGTTCTTTAGATTACTTAAAAAAAAATTATTTTAAGAACTTATCACTGAAAGGTCCTTTGGGCAAACAAAAATGGTTCTTTTATGGCAATGTTGAAAAAACGCCCTTTTGGAGCCTTTATTTCTAGGAGTGTAGTGTATTATGCATCATTTAGGACACACTTTGCTAGCTTAGCAACAAGCTAACATTAAATGAATATTCCAAATAAATTACTCATGAGATTCCACTTCATTTAAGATACAGTCTTAGAAGGCATCTGCCTATGTAGGCAGTAGACAGCTTACTAGATTTTGACAGTTTGTATGTGTAATTTCACTTGTGTGCCACATTGTAGCATAACAGTTCATTGAAAACTTTTTAATATATACAGTCATGATAAAATTCAAGCTACCAGCAAAAGCTAAATCTACAGAAATCCACAACACATATGGAAGACTTGCCCTCTGAGGTGAGAGCTTCTGGGTTACAGTGGCAAAAGCGTTTGGAGAAGTGCACCAGCACACGTTCTCTCTCCTGCGTTTCTCCCATCAGAGGAAATGCCTTCAAGAAGTTCCTGCAATCAGAGTAAATGAAAAGAATCATGGTGCTGTACAAAGAAAGAGTAGATATATGCTAATACTGCCAAATACTATAGCCTGAATTTCTATTCTTTTCTTTATTTATTTGCTTTCACTAATGTCTGCAATAGTAATGCAATGTGTACTTGCATTGTTACAAATTACAGTCTGGCATTCAAGAACGCAATAATAAAATTGAGCTTGCATGGCTACATTAGGTGCATTTGTGTTCATGTTAGGGCTGCACCATTTTGGGGGAAAAAATCTAATTGCAATTTTTATTATTATTAGTATTATTATTATTATTAACTGTTTGTTTGTAGGGCTGTGATTATATAGATCAATATGACAACAAAATAATACTGTTATATTAAATATTGAATTGAAATATTTCACTGTACAAAAAGAAAATTGAGCATTAAAGAAAATAATATTATATTAGTAGTAATAATACTAATACTAATAATATATACACCAATAGTGATTGACAGAGATTATCTAATCTTAAAATACAAAAGTGAAGTGAAGTGACATGTGGCCAAGTATGGTGACCCATACTCAGAATTTGTGCTCTGCATTTAACCCATCCAAGTGCACACACACAGCAGTGAACACACACCCGGAGCAGTGGGCAGCCATTGCTGCGGCGCCCGGGGAGCAGTTGGGGGTACGGTGCCTTGCTCAAGGGTCTCACCTCAAAAAGCATCACACTAATATATATTTTTATTTTTATTATTATTATTTAGGCAGAACAACTGTAAAATTGCCTTACTAATATTTATGATTGTCTTGATTTCATTTTTAAATGTTAAACCATCAATCTTTTATTTTGGTGGTAAACCACAGGAAGCCCTTAAAGCTTCTCTTTTAGTTGACAACAGCACTTCTCATTACAAGTCTGGGAAGATGGTTAGCGCATATTATGTTCCCAAATGCACGTTATAAGTGACACAAACTAGGTTCATGCAGCCCTAGTTTATGTACTTGCATAGAGTATGTGCAAATGAGATCCCACTGAATGTCTGTTATCATTATCGATCTATTCAGAGAACTATTGTTAGTCCAGGACTGAAATATTCTTAACCACATTGTGTAACTACACGTCATTCTTCCTCTTCTCGCATTGCAGGTATTTCAGTGATGGCGTGCTTAATTTTTTTTCCAGTTTCAGGAGTATTTTTGGAACTGAGACATGATGAATATGTGACATGCATGAGTATTAATCTAAAATAAACTTCTTCCCCTTATTGCAGCGTAACTACAGTAATAATACAAGGAAACAATGAAGCCACTACATGTATGCAGTGTTTGTAAAAACTTATTTTATAAAACATCACTTAATCACAATTTTACAAACAGGTATTGTAAAACTGTGTCCTAATCAGGCTCGACATGAAAAAGCAATGTTTTGCTAGTTTAATTTGTATTTTTGCATAGAACAGCCCACTGAAATTTTATTGGTCCAAATTCCCACTCACCACAGCTGTATTTTAAACATCTAATATGTTCAGTCTGGCTGCATATTGTGTTGCTATATTTGGCATTTTGCTTTCAGTAAAGAATGGAAAAGTATTTGCACTGTTACAAATCAAGCCACTAACAATCTTGATCGTATTTCATGGTTGAAATGTTCTCACCTCAGCGCTCTGTCTAATGACAACCCAGTGAAGTCAAAGAAGCTCAAGTACTCTGATGCCACCAACTGGCTGAATTCATTGCTGCAGGAGAAACAGAAAAAGAGGGATTGTGGGTACTATGATGAAGGACAAGTGTTTCATTCTACTCCATTTCCCATACAATACACTCATTCATACACAAGCGCTCACTTCTTGCCCAGGTGTCGTGCCACGTCACAGCGCTTGAAGCCCTCCAGATAGAACAGTCGCTTGGCCAGACGTTTGGCAGCATCTGCGTCGACGCGGCAGCCATTGGCAAGAGTATCTGTGCTACCCCTCTCCAGCGTGTCCACGCTGCCCAGCTCGGAGTCTGAGTCGCACAGCACATCTGTGAGGTTGGCATCGCTATGGAAACAAACATGGAAAAGAAAAAATGCCCAGATGGAAAATCCAGCCAAATTAACTAACAACAATTCATTTTGTGATTCCAGAAGTTTCAAGAACTGTATGTTCTTCAATAAGAACCCACAAGTCAAACATTGAATGATGGTTATGGGAGGAATGTGTCAACACACTCTACTGCGTATGGGGCTGCAACCAATTTGGAGTGCCTATATTGACACCTGTCCATCATCGAAAGCGGCAACAATGGGCACGCGAGCATCGGAACTTGACCTTGGAGCCTACCTACCTAAACATTGTTGCAGACAAGGTACACCCCTTCATGACAATGGTGTTCCCTGGTAGAAGTGGCCTCTTTCAGCAGGACAATGCACCCTGCCATACACACATTGTTCAGCAATGGTTTGAGGAACATGATGTTCAAGCTGTTGCCCTGGCCTCCAAAGGTGTTGCTGGCGGCTCCACCTCACAACCTACAGGACTTGAAGGATCTGCTGCTAACGTCTTGGTGCCAGATAGGACACAGGACACCTTCAGAGGTCGTGTAGAGTCCAAACCTTGGCGGGTCGGTGCTGTTTTGGCAGCATGCGGAGGGACCAACGCCATATTAGGCACATGGTCATAATGTTTTGGCTAATCTGTGTGTATATATTAGGTCATTAGATGGTCCAAGAATATTTAAATTGTTAATTGGCTAACATACTAGCTGTTTAAACCAAGGTCAACATGCCTGACCATCTTGGTTGAGCTATTGAGATAGTAGACCAAATTGGTTTTGATCTGCTTTTTGCCCATCAGATACACTAGTGTTTCCCCTAAATCCTAAAAGAGATTAACAGTGATTATGTGATCCTAAAATACAAAAAGCATCATACATGTGTACATTAGAGTTCAAATTTAGGCTTTTGAAATAAGCACCCAATCTAAGCCCATTACAATCCTCCTGCAATTCATGCCACTGAATTAGTATTTAGCTCACGGGTAGCAAAGAGCATCTTGACAGAAATTTTTTTTTTTTTCCAGCTGAGAAACAGCATATCAAAATCAACTAATTAAAATCTTGATGTGTACAATTACTGCGATGGAGGCGAAAGGCTCATTAGGATGTTCTTTAAATGAAGCTGTAATTTGGGATGAGGAGTTTTCGCGTCGGCTGCTGTGCCCCAGAGATGACAGAACCTGAGTGAGTCAGGCAGCCCATTACTGAAGTGACAGACGCCAAGCTTTTCATATGATTTATTTATGAACTTCTGTCTGGTTATGGTACACAGCTCAATGTGCATAAGCTAATGTGTTTCATAGTAATCATAAGGGATGTACAAAACTGTATTTTCATTGGATTGCCTGAATAAAAATCATTTAGGCTTTTAGGTTCACCAGACCCTGATCGGAGGTGTTTCTTTGATGCATTATCTAATATGCATTTTTAGTTAAAAATAGCTAGACTCTGCGCAACATTTATAACTTTATATTTATAACTTGACACTTTTGACTTAAAAAACAAAGCTTGTGGTGGGCCACTGGATGCGAAAGTTGCGGCACTTTAAAAGGGATGAACGTCTCTGAGAGGGTTTTACAATGCAAATGCTTCTTGCAGAAGACTAATGAAGTAATGATGTTGAAAATTCAGCTTTGATCACATGGAATAAAGTACATTTTAAAATGTTAAAATAGAAAACAGATACTTTATTGTTTTAATAATATTTAACAATATTACTGTTTTCGATCAAATAAAGGCATGCTTGGTTAAAAACATTTAAAAAATCTTACTGACCCCAAACTTTTGAACTATTTTCCCATGCTTCTCAAAAGCCAAATTAATTGCAAAGGACAAAGTTCACTCTGGCGTAAATTAAAATGATTGTGTCATCACTCTGCAAGCAGACATGAAGAGAAGCATACTGCAAATACAGATGGCACATGCTTACTGGTCACTAATTTACTCAATGTGTGTCCACTGCCTTCTGAAAAAATTATGGCTGTTATTTTCATTGTGGATGAGTCAAATTTCTTTTGCATAATTTGATTAGCACAATTGCATTAGTTCCAAACCCGATAGTGTGGTAGTGTGTTGGTTGCCATGACGCCAGCAGAACCTGGTGTTCTGGGAGAGAGAAAGAGGTTATAATTTGTATCCCTCCCAAGCAGATGGCACCTTCATCAGCATTACCCACAATGCCCTAGAAAAGCCCAGACAAATATCACACAGCACAGAGTGAGCATAATCAGACAGGATTGCACAGGATACGTACTGTAATTCTAGGTGAAGAACAAAGTAACAGGCGCAATACATGATGAGCAGTAGTTTAGGGTGATAAATGATTCCTGACTTTATTCACAGACCACAAAAGCATTTCAGTATGGCAGAATTAACCAGGTCTGGAATCTGCTGAATTACTAGCCACAGAGTCATTCTTATTAGAAAAATCTTTTAATTTTATTTATTTAATTTTGACTAGTCATTTAAAATGACAAATCAATACAGATACTTTGATTCAGTTTAAAACCTTAGTACACTACTACCATTCAAATGTTAGGGTCACAGATTAATACTTTTATTCAGCAAAGAAACATTTAATTGACCAAAAGTGACAGTAAAAACATTTATAATGTTACAAATGTTTCCTATTTCAATAAAATGCTGTTCTTTTGATCATTCTATTCATCAAAGAATCCTGAAAACAGTGTATCACAGTTTCCGGAAAAATATTAAGCAGCACGAATGTTTTCAACATTGATAATAATAAGAAATGTTTCTTGAGCAGAAAATCAGCATATTGGAATGATTTCTGAAGGATCATGTGACACTGAAGACTGGAGTAATGATGCTGAAAATTTAGCTTTGCATCACAGGAATAAATGACATTTTAAAATATATGGCAGGGTGGCTATATATGGCTAGTAATGGCAGGGTGTACCACCTCTCCCCTAGCCTTTACCATGGCAATGGAATTGATCATTCAAGCCTCCAAATGGGTAGTAGGAGGAGAACGTCTGCAGTCTGGACAGCGTCTTCCTCCTATTCATGCCTACATGGATGACATGACCACCCTGACCTCAACCATTGCATGTACTGAACGTCTCCTGGTAAAGCTTAATGCCAACATAAAATGGTTGCATATGAAGTTAAAACCCAGTAAATCTTGAAGCATATACATTGTCAGAGGGAAACTCATAGACCAGAGACTCCACATCGATAAAACACCCATTCCAACGGTGTTGGAGATGCCAGTCAAGAGCTTAGAGCGATGGTACAATGCAAGCCTCAAGGACTCAGATCAGAGTGACCAACTGAGGGAAGAAACCATCAAAGGCCTTGCCAGTATAAATAATACCTTGCTTCCTGGCAAGCTGAAACTGTGGTGCCTGCAATTCGGATTGCTCCCTTGTCTAATGTGGCCTCTAACAATCTACGAGGTCCCCATTACCAAAATCGAGAAACTGGAGAGAACAGTCAGTTATTATATCAAGAAGTGGCTTGGACTCCCGCGATGCCTCAGTAATATTGGCCTGTATGGGAAAAGTGCCCTGGAACTGCCTGTCTCTACCCTCATTGAAGGTACGAATACGATCCTCAACTGGACATGACCACAACGCAGCCCTGAAGTATCAGCAGAGATCGAGTCGACTAGATCATCCATTGTGAAGACATCATCAACACGACAGCCAGTAGCACAGTTCCTCAACAAACCGTCCATACCGGCGTGATGAATACGATCCTCAACTGGATATGACCACAACGCAGCCCTGAAGTATTAGCAGAGATCGAGTCAACTAGATCATCCATCGTTAAGGCCTCATCAACACGACAGCCAGTAGCACAGTTCCTCAACAAACCGTCCATACCGGCATGATGAATACGATCCTCAACGGGATGGAACTGAAATAAACACTTTGATTGTTGCGATCCTATCAGACTTATGATAGCAACCTGATTCGTAACAAAGCACTGTTCGCCAGAGGAGAACTGGCCCCCTGACTAAGCCTGGTTTCTCCCAAGGTTTTTTTCTCCATTTTAACACCTGTTTGCCACCTGTTTGCCACCTGATGTCACCTGATGGAGTTTGGGTTCCTTGCCGCTGTCGCCTTTGGCTTGCTTAGTTGGGGACACTTGACATTTGACTTGACATTTGATATTCAACAGTATTCTTGACATTAAATTAACAGTGCTTCTGATCTGCCTGCATTGGCACTATTCTTTAAGAGCTGCTGTGCAGCCAAAATTATGTACCAGTTATCAATGTAAAGCTGCTTTGACACAATCTGCATTGTAAAAAGCGCTATATAAATAAAGGTGACTTGACTTGACTTGACTGAAGAGTACAAATGCACCAATGTGAGACTGGACATGACCCTGACAGAGTCTCAAGATGCTATAATACAAGCGGCTGCTCCCAGATTGGCAACTGAGAGGAATTGGACCCCGACTGAGGCCATACAGCAAGCAAAATCCACTCTCAGGCATGGAGACATTGTAGGACAGATGCAGAAGGGAAGAGGGTTTTTTGGACTTGGGACAAGCCGACCCATATGGTACAAAGCAACATTCACCCAGAGGAGAAAACTGATAGTAGCCGAGCTCCGGCAGAAAGAGGAGAAGGCAGTCTCGCAGTCCAAACAGGAAAAGATCTGGGAAAATCTGGAGCAACGTAAGCTCACCTGGAAGGATCTTCGGGAGATGGAAGGAAGCAGATTGACCTTCATCATCAGAGCCACCTACGATGTTCTCCCCACAACCAAGAACCTAAACCAGTGGATTGGAGAAGATGCATCATGTCCTCTCTGTCAAACCCCAGCAACGCTAAGGCATATCCTCGTAGGCTGCAAAACCAGTCTTTCCCAAGGACATTATACCTGGAGGCACAATCATGTTCTGAGACAACTGGCGATTATCTTGGAAGGAAGGAGAACCACCACTAATGCCCTCCCTCCTCCAACGCCTGGATTCTCAAAAGCCACTGCCTTCATAAGAGCAGGACAGCTTCCAGTAAAGCCAACTACAAAAATGGAAACAACCCTGCTGGATGCTGCCTGGGACTGGAAAATGCAGGTTGATCTGGACCAGAAGCTCAGTTTTCCACCTGAGATAATTACAACTAACCTCAGGCCAGAACTGATACTGTGGTCAACAATTGGTGAAGCAAATGAATTTCTGTCATGACAACTCTCGGAGTGTTTAGCATGGTAATGGGTATGACAATGTTGATATGTTTGGTCTTGGTGGAATAGATCTGCTATGCTGCTGCTGCTTTTATTGCAGCTGCAGCTGTTGATTACTGATGCTGCTGCTGCAGAGCAAGTACGGGACTTGCTACTGCCAATACATACACAACACGCTGCTGTGAGCAAGTAAGACATGCTGCTGCTGTACAATATATTTGAAGTTTGAACATACAAGCTCATTGGCTACTGATACAGCAGGAACCAATCATCTGTGTCAAGTCAAGTTCTCTTCATTTATATAGCGCTTTTCACAATACATATTGTTTCAAAGCAGCTTCACAGTGACAATAGGAAAATTATTATCGCGCTAAAGTTGGTTTATGATTGAGTCACTTCCGTTGTAAAAATTGTTAATTATTACTTTAGGGGCCGCTTAAATGACACCTTTCCTTCTGAAAACCGAATACCTTTAATGCATTCTTGCCATTCATTTACCTGTTTAGTCTATAGGTTTGCGTGTTTGAGTGTGTATGTGCGCAGAAGCTTGGTCTTTTTTTAAAAAGTGATATTTGCCAAATTACTTGTCTGGTCCGCATAATACAGAAAAATTAGTTGTCTCCGCGGATCTATGCGAACTGGAATAATTTTTAGTTTAGGTGCTAAATAGGAAAAGGATCTACCGCCTGCGGTTGATTTTGATATTCTAGGTATTATCAACTGTCCAATATTCTGAGATCGCAATAGACATGAAGGACTATAATGCATTAAGAGCTTGCTCAGGTAATGGGGAGCTAAACCATTTAGTGCTTTGTAAGTAAGTAGCAAGATTTTAAATTCTATACGATGTTTAATAGGGAGCCAATGCAGTGTTGACAGAACCGGGCTAATATGGTAATACTTCCTGGTTCTAGTAAAAACTCTAGCTGCTGCGTTTTGGACCAGCTGTAGTTTGTTTAACAGTTGAGCGGAACAACCACCCAGTAGAGCGTTACAGTAATCTAGCCTTGAGGTCATGAACGCATGACATTGAGAGCATATGTCTCTGTAGTTTAGATATATTTTTAAGGTTGAAGAATGCGGTTTTACAGATGCTAGAAACATGGCTTTCAAGTGAAAAATTGGTATCAAAGAGCACACCCAGGTTTCTAACTGATGACGAAGACTTAACAGAGCCATCAAGTATTAGACAGTATTCTAGGTTATTACGTGCAAAGGTTTTTGGTCCAATAATTAGAATCTCTGTTTTTTCTGAATTTACTAGTGGGACATTACTGGTCATCCAATTTTTATATCAGCTATGCATTCTGTTAATTTTGTGAATTGGTAAGTTTCTTCAGGGCACAAAGAAATATAGAGCTGAGTATCATCAGCGTAACAGTGAAAACTAACACCATGCTTCCTAATGATATCTCCCAAGGGTAGCATGTACAGAGTGAAAAACAACGGTCCTAGTACTGAGCTTGCGGTACTCCATATTGAACTTGTGATCGATATGACATCTCTTCGTTTACTACTACGAACTGATAATGGTCAGATAAGTATGATTTGAACCATGCCAATGCAATTCCACTAAAGCCAACATAATTTTCAAGTCTACTTAAAAGAATGTTGTGATCGATAGTGTCAAATGCAGCACTAAGATCCAGTAACACTAATAGAGAGATACAACCACGATCTGATGATAAGAGCAAATTATTTGTAACTCTAATGAGAGCCGTCTCAGTACTGTGGTATGGTCTAAATCCTGACTGGAAATCCTCATAGATACCTTTTCTTTCTAAAAAGGAACATAGTTGCGATGATACTGCCTTTTCTAGTATTTTTGACAGAAAAGGTAGATTCGAGATCGGCCTGTAATTGACTAATTCCCTAGGATCAAGTTATGTTTTTTTAATAAGAGATTTAATAATAGCCAGCTTAAAGGTTTTTGGTACGTATCCTAGTCATGAAGATGAATTAACGATATTAAGAAGAGGATCTATGACCTCTGGAAGCATCTCTTTCAATAGTTTAGTCAGTATAGGGTCTAACATACATGTTGCTGCAGAGCAAGTACGGGACTGACTACTGCCAATTCATACAATACAAGCCAAGTGTACTGTATGTCAGAAAATCCCCCATCACGCAGAAGGCAAGATGACGATTCAGCCCTCACCCCCCAGCAGATCTACCGCCAAAACATATGTACTGCTGCTGCTCCGAAGAGCCATAGGAACCGTGTGTATGCTAGCTATGTGTGCCTGGCCCATTAGTTTTGAGTATGAGAAATGGAGCATACGCTTGGTCTTGATGGACTAGATCTGCCTACGCATTATTCCCCCCAAGCAGATCTAGCCGTTAGACATGTGGGCTGCCATGAGGTACATATAAGGCATGTGAAGCATCTCGCAGTGTAGCCCTATGTGAACTAGTGTACCCCCTTTTTAAAGGATGTCCCTGGTAACTTATTAATGTGGTGTTAGCTACATATGTTCCTACATACCAGTGTATGCATGCCACTAAACTAAGGCTCTAGTGGCCTATTAGCCTATGTGTGCCTGGGCTACCACGCCAAATGGCTTAGCTCTAGTGAACAATATAGCTATGTGTGCCTGGGCTACCACGCCAAATGGCTTAACTCTAGTGGCCTATGACTATGTGTGCCTGAGCCAAAAGCTCAAACATAACCATTTAGAACACATATTATGTGTGGCTTTAACAAATGTAAATGTTGCAGGCTAATAGAGATGAGAAAAGAAACCCCCCACAACCACCTGAGCAAATAGAATAATGATTTAGCATTATTGGATAATTGTCATTGTCAAACCCTCTATACTCTTATTGCAAAAGTGAGTCATTCGGATAACGGAAAAAATGAGCATAGACTAACACGCGTTCAGCTGAACCTATCCTGAACACATTAGGTCAATGAAAACATCAGCCTTGAAAGTGTTGTTGAAAGTTTGAGCAAGGTGAGCCCAGGTTAAATGGCAATACGTTTTCTCATGTCATGTCCACTATGCTTAGTGCAGTGATGGCTTGCTGCTGTATAAAATATGTATTGCTGCTGCTGTATGCTTGTATTTTACTCCTACATCGAATGTAATACTGTAAACACCCTTCTAAGACAAATAAGGCATAGATGATGTTTTGTAGATCAAAAGAAAAGGTTTATGTTTAGACTTAAATGCCCAGCCCAATTCTAGAAACCGGAAATTTCAAAATATTTTGAATCAATATTTCTATACATCTATTGTCTGAATTATATACCATATGCATTACTATGGTATATTATATCTTTGTCCCATGCAATGGTTATGTCAATCGATGCAATTTGACAGTGAATCCCATATCACTTTCTAAACTTTCTAAACTCCGCAGTGTGTTATGCTGCTGTGAGTTGGTCCTCACAGCAGCATAACACTTATTAATGAAAATGTATGGCCGCAAGAGCGTGAAAAAACCATTCACTCATCTCAGTAGCGAACTCAGAAAGTGTCGCAGAACACTTCAGATCATCGCAGAAGGACTTGANGATGCAATTTGACAGTGAATCCCATATCACTTTCTAAACTTTCTAAACTCCGCAGTGTGTTATGCTGCTGTGAGTTGGTCCTCACAGCAGCATAACACTTATTAATGAAAATGTATGGCCGCAAGAGCGTGAAAAAACCATTCACTCATCTCAGTAGCGAACTCAGAAAGTGCCGCTACATCAATGAGCTGCCCACACTGCAATGAGTCTGATATTAACACTCCTGTTGTTAAACGAATACCTTGGCGTTTTAAGCAGAGAGTGATTTCTGACAGATAAAACACCTGATGCCACCGCTCAGGATCAACTACCCATGTCCATGATCAGCTACACACTCTAAGTAAGTTGAAATGATAAATCATTCTACGTGAAATCTATAAATAAGATGATGATAACATATCCGACATTGGCATAAATCGCCATTCATCCTGTAGTTCGGCAAATTCCACAACACTTACAAATAGTGAAACGCGCTGCAAAAGTCACAAAACTTACAAATAGTGGAACGCGCTGCAAAAGTCACAACACTTACAAATAGACAAACGCGCTGCAATGAAAAAAACACATGCAAACAGAAAAAACACCAGCAAATAAAGAAAACATCTTCATCAGTTTGACAACACATGCGCTGCAAATTCTACAACACTTACAAATAGACAAACGCGCAGCAAATAGGACTGCTCATAATGCAGATCAGAATGTTAACAAACAAAACGAAAAAACTCACTTTTCAGGTGCACACCACCTAAGAGTAAACATGAACAATCCCAGACAGGTACGTCAATGTGATCCCTATAACATTTTCGTTGTGGTCTGTGCCAGTCTCGGTGCCAGGACAAACGATTTGGGGGATATTATTTTGCGTTAAAATATTATTAATAAATGATTAATAATAAATAATATTTATTTTTTAATAATTTACTTGATTTTATGTCTCAAATCCCAGTCAATTATTCACTGCAGAAAGTGAAAGTAAAAACTCAGTGATGAGAGCTCTACTTTAACATGTTCTGATAACACTATTTAACCTTAATTTATTTCTTAATATTTCTCTTGTGGCCCATATGTATTGAAAAAAAATGAGAAGAGATATAGGTGTTACTTT
>RJVU01021200.1:4156247-4183187 GCA_003731715.1 Anabarilius grahami | reverse complement strand
ATTCACTCCCCTCACCGACAATCCCTGCCGGACCTGAGATTCGAACCCATGACCTTTGGGTTACAAGTCCGACTCTCTATCCATTAGGCCACGACTGCCCCAGCAACCTGATTCGTAACAAAGCACTGTTCGCCAGAGGAGAACTGGCCCCCTGACTAAGCCTGGTTTCTCCCAAGGTTTTTTTCTCCATTTTAACACCTATTTGCCACTTGTTTGCCACCTGTTTGCCACCTGATGTCACCTAATGGAGTTTGGGTTCCTTGCCGCTGTCGCCTTTGGCTTGCTTATTAGGGGACACTTGACATTTGACTTGACATTTGATATTCAACAGTATTCTTGACATTTAATCAACAGTGCTTCTGATCTGCCTGCATTGACACTATTCTTTAAGAGCTGCTGTGCAGCCAAAATTATGTACCAGTTATCAATGTAAAGCTGCTTTGACACAATCTGCATTGTAAAAAGCGCTATATAAATAAAGGTGACTTGACTTGACTTATTACTTTTCAACCCCATGTTATTTCTTTAAAGAAGACACTCAAGATAGATGTTTTTGCAAACATACTTTGCAGAGATTCTTTACAACTTAAAAGTACTTACTCTGCTCAGTTATACAGTAACTTAAACAAATAAGCACAAGTCAATCTGCCATACCAAACAAGACCACAGGGAGATACCAAAGGACTGAATTTAAATACTATGCAGATCCATTTAAAATTATTAAACACATATTAAGTACATAAACAACAGTGATCCTCTCAAACTTCTCCAAGACATGCTTGTTCGGCGAGCACCCATTATAAAACACTCACAGTACATTCATTTTGGCAACTACGCGAATATATTGAACTGTGTTCATGCAGAAATACGGTGTTATAGTGATCAGTGAGTCGAGAGCGCACATGTATGGTTTGTTTGCGCATGCCTTATGTATGACTACTGTATGTCACTGTAATCGTCTTTACCTTCATTACAGTCGTCATCCATCAAAACCTTTTTAGGGACTGGTTTTCTTTATTTTCAACTGAGAGAGTTGTTTGCGGTTTGAGCCACCGTTCAGTCTGTATTTCACAGCAGCACGATGAGAAACTGCCTGGGCTGAACCGAAACAATCACAGAATACGTACGAGACAAAAGGTGCCTTGTTTTGAATGTATTTTTTAAATTAATTTAATTAATCTTTTTTTTTAATGTAACATATTAATAATTAAATTAACAAATTATATTAATATATTAAAATTTATTTTAAGTTATCTCGCGGCCCCCCCTGGAAGATCACTGGGGACCCCTAGTGGGCCGTGGCCCACAGGTTGAAAACCACTGATTTAGAGTATATAGGATTCATTATTTCTTCCCTTCACAAGGTATGCCAACTTGAAAATGAACAATAAATATTCATGACATGCACTTGGCTTTTTTTATTTCAAAGCCAAAAATAATGGCATCTGAAACAGTTATGATTATGATTCCCTTACATTTGATGGGAAGGAAATTAAGAGACTGGACCTATTGAAAGTTCACTGAAATACCCCTGATCTAAACTATAATTTCATTTTACCATTCATTATCAGTTCCATGGTACTTAAAAGCTCCAAAATGAAAAAAAGCACCAAAAAATTTTCATAAAAGTCATTCATTTGACTTGTGCAAGAGTCTTCTGAAGCCATACGATAACTTTGTGTGAGAAAAACGTCTCAGGTTATGTATGTAACCATGGTTCCCTGAGAGGGAACAAGACGCTGTGTCCAAAGTACTGTGGGAATGCCTCTGCGGGATTGTGTCGTGAAGCACATGTGAAATTAGTCCAATTGTGTGATGGAACGTCATAGGCGGGTGACGTCATGACCAGGAAGCTATAAAGCACGCTTGAACCAAACAGTGTTAGCTTCTGATAGGTCAAAGCGACGTATGGCAAAAGCGACGCAGCATCTCATTCCCTTTCAGGGAACCATGGTTACTATACATACTGAGACGTTCCCTTTCAAGGGAACTTGCGCTGTGTCCAAAGAGCTGTGGAACGCAATACCCACGCCGCCATAGTACCAAGTGCCTGTCAAGGCCACATCCAGGTTATAAAACTTCACAAAAGTGTGCGGTGAGGACCAACCTGCCGCATCACAAACTTCTTGAAGGGAAACTCCCGAAAGCAAAGCTTTAGAGGCAGCCATACTCCGAGTTGTGGGCTCGGACCATAAGAGGTGAAGGCTGGCCGGCCGACTCATAAGCAAGTGATATAGCCTCAACTATACATTTACTCAAAGCCTGCTTAGATGCAGGGTACCCTTTCCGCGGGGACCCCAAAACACACAAACAATTGATCAGAAAGGCTTTCACCATACCTGGTGTGAACTCAAGGCAAGAGGGAGACACCAACATAGCTTGTAAGTCTCTGACTCTTTTAAGAGACGAAATAGCCATGAGGAACACAGTCTTGAGAGTAAGAAACTTCTCGGGAACCTCTCAAATGAAGCCAGGGATAGACCTTCTAGGACTATAGCTAGATCCCAGGTCGGCACCCTCGACCATGCCGATGGCCTCAGCCTCAAAGTGCCACGAAGGAAGCGAGTTACCCATGGGTGTCTCCACACAGATGTACCGTCTAAAGGAGTGTGGTAAGCGGAAATAGCAGCCACATACACCTTCAAGGTAGATGGAGATAACCCTGCAGAGAATCGGTCTTGCAAAAACTCCAGTACTGAACCAACTGGGCATGAACCTGGACCTGAACCTACAAGCTGGGCCCCCTCAGAGGCCAAGCCCACAGTTTCCATAACTCTGTGTGGGGGTGAAGAAGTGAGCCCTCCGCCTGAGAGAGAAGGTCCCTCCTGACCGGAATCTCCCACGAAGAGCCGCTGAGGAGAGACACTAGGTCCGAGAACCAAACTCGGCCCGGCCAGAACGGGGCTACTAGCAACAGACTGACCCCGTCCTGGCGCACTCTCTCCAGAACTCCCGGGAGCAGAGCAATCGGGGGAAAGGCGTACAGACAAAGCCTTGGCCACGTCTGTACCATAGCATCCAACCTCAGGGGGGCTGGATATATGAGGGAGTAAAACAGTACACAGTGAGTTGTCTCTTGAGACGCAAACAGATCCACTTGTGCTCGCCCAAAGGGCTCCCAAAGGAGCTCCACCACCTCAGGGGGGAAGTCTCCATTCCCCGGGCCTCAGCCCCTGCCTCAACAGGATGTCTGCTCCCTGATTCAGGCGCCCTGGGATGTAATCTGCTCTGACTGACAGCAGTTTCCCCATGGCCCACAAGAGGATCTGGTGTGCCAATCTGCATAATGGGCGCGAGCACAGACCCCCTTGATGATTTATAAATGAGACCACCGCTGTGTTGTCCGTGCGGACCAAAACATGGTGGCCCCTCGGGTCTGGGAGGAAGTGTTTGAGTGCCAGGAACACAGCCATCACTTGCAACTGGTTTATGTGCCAGGAAAGATGATGGCCCCGCCACAGACCCTGAGCCAAGCGACCACTCATGATCGCCCCCCCCACCACCAGCCGGTGAGGGACTCATCCGTCGTAAGCATTACGCAACGACAAGGAGCTCCCAACACTGGCCCTGGGGAAAGAAACCAAGGTTTTTTCCACATGACACAAGCATGAAGACATCGCCATGTGATCTTGATCATGCAAAACGGATTTCCCCTCGGGGAGAACCCCTTGGTTTTGAACCACCACAGCATCATGTACAGCAGGCCAAAAGGTATCACGTTGGACACAGCTGCCATCAGACTAACAGTCTCTGAAACTGTTTCACAGTGAGTGACTGGCCTAGCTTTAACTTGTTTACAGCTATGAGAATCGCTTCTACTCGAGCAGGCGACAGGCTTGCATGGTAGTTGAATCCCATACTACGCCTAGAAAGGAGGTTCTCTGTAGTGTAAACAGAACACTCTTCTTGGCGTTTAGCTTTAACCCCAACACTTTCATGTGAGTGAGAACAGCATCTCGATGCTGAACTGCTAACTTCTTGACTGAGCCAGAATGAGCCAATCGTCTATGTATTTCAATACGCGAATGCCCTGGAGTCCCAACGGAGCCAGAGCTGCATCCACGCATTTCGTGAACGTGCAGAGAGATAAAGCTAGGCTGAACGGAAGAACCCGATACTGGTACGCTTCGCCCCCGAAAGCAAACCTGAGGAACTTCCTGTGCTGAGAAAGGATGGAGATGTGTAAGTATGCATCCTTTAGATCTATCGTGACATCGATATCATCGGACCTGATTTGAGATGCAATTTGTTTCAGAGAGAGCATTCTGAATTTGAGCTTCTTGACAGAACGATTTAATTGGCGCAGATCTAAAATAGAACGCAACCCCCCCATCCTTATTTGGAACTATGAAGTACCGGCTGTAAAACCCAGACTCTCTGCTGGAAGGAGGAACACTTTCTATAGACCCCTTTCGCAAAAAGAGTCTGTACCTCTTGTTCCATGACCAGAGCCTGCTCGGGGCTGACCACTGTGGGTACCACCCCGCTGAATCTGGGCGGGCATGACCCGAACTGAATTCTGTACCCATTTTCTACTGTTTGCAAGACCCATTGAGATATATTTGGCAGAAGTTTCCATGCTGCCAAAAAATCCACTAAGGGAACCAGTCTCTCGAGACTGGCCTCCGGTATCACATGAGCGACTAGCTCGGTGCCCTGAAGCGGCGAACCGGCAGGGAACAACCGAACTGACCCCTCTGGGACCCCGGAGTGAACGCCCCTGTGCCGCTACTGTGCCGAACCGCTGCGCCCTGAAGCATACGAAGTGGCAGGGTTGGCAGAACGGCCCCCTGGGGGCACAGAGGGGAGACGGGCACCATGTAATGAGGTGAACACTGACACTCCCTGGAGGGGACTGCCCTCAGAAGCAGTCCCAGAGACCTGAGAGCAGCGATGAAGAAATTTTTGGAAAGCCACCGCCTGCTTTTTTGCCTCCTGAAACCTCTTGACGTTGACTGAAACCTGTTGACTGAATCGCCGAAGAGGCCAGGAGGAGAGATCGGGGCATCCACGAGGAAACTTTTATCAATTCAATTCAATTCAAAGTGCTTTATTGGCATGACAATTGTTACAAAGTATTGCCAAAGCATTTCTATCATCAACATACAGTGAATCATATGTACATATAGAAACATAAAAGATAAAAAGCAGAACGATTAATCAATCAACATTTAGAATTCTATGAACAATTTAGAATTCTGTGTGTGTGTGTGTGTGTGTGTGCATTTTTGTGACATATCAGGACACAAATGTGTATAATGACATGAGGATGACATAGGTATTACAAAAAGAGGTGACTTATGAGGACATTACCCCATGTCCCCACTTTTCAAAAGGCTTATAAATCATACAGAATGAGTTTTTGTGAGAAAGTAAAAGTGTGCACAGTTTCCTGTGATGGTTAGGTTTAGGGGTAGGGGTAGTGTAGGGGGATAGAAAATACAGTTTGTACAGTATAAAAACCATTACGCCTATGGAATGTCCCCACAATTCACAAAAACGAACATGTGTGTGTGTGTGTGTGTGTGAGAGTGTGTGAGAGCGCATTACTGATTAGTCGACTCCTCCCTCTTTTTGTGACAGGTATCAATGTATCTTGCTGCTAGTAGGATACAATCTCTTTTTTCACCTAATAAATCTTGAAATTTTGTTTTATTGTTTACTTTTATGAAGTTAGGGCAAAGTATTTCAAATTTTGGATAAAATGTCTTTCTGATTTCCTCATAGTTGGGGCAACTGGTGAGGAAGTGTTGCTCTGTCTCCACTTCTCCCAGGTCGCAGTACGGGCCGATGCGGCTCTCTTTGGGCAGCCAGTTCTGTCTGTATCTGCCCGTCTCTACAGTCAGCGTGTGATTGCTCAGTCTGTACCTCGTCATTATTCTTCTTAATTTACAGTCTTTCTCTGTACTCAGATATTCTGCTGTGGTGTAGTCTCTATTTAGGGCTAAATAACATTCAAGTTTACTTTGTTTTTCTGTTGTTTCAGTCCAATAGGTCAGGTAATTTTCTTTTTGTGCTTTTGTAATTTGGTTGGGCCGAATTCTGTGAATAAGGGTGTCAGTGTCCTGAGGCTGGCTGTTGTTAGTCGTGTTAGTTTGTTTTTGCAGCCTCAGGACCATCTGAATCAGGGGGCTTTTTTCAATGTTCATTTCATGGTTTTTAAGGGCTTTAGAATGATAAGAGTTGGGGTCACTCATTTTTAGATGTTTCCAAAATTTGATGGCTCGTTTCTCAATGTGGATTATTAGAGGGTATTGGCCTAATTCTGCCCTGCATGCGTTGTTCGGTGTGTTCCTCTGTACTCTCAGGATACTCTTACAGAACTCGGCATGCAGGGCTTCTTATGGGGTTTTGTCCCATTTGTCAAATTCGTGGTTCAGGAGAGGACCCCAAACTTCACTGCCATATAGTGCAACTTATCCCTGTCGTTGATGTCTGACAGGTTGAGCCACAGGTGCCTCTCCATAGCTACCAGGGCTGCCATCGAACAGCCGATGGATTTGGCCATCTCCTTAGTAGCACGGGAGATAAATAAGTAGCTCTTCTGAGCTCAGCGATCGCTTCATGGCTCACTTCCTCACCCTCATCCAGGTCTTTTAGCAGGTCAGCTTGATAAGCTTGCAACACCGCCATAGTGTGCAAGCAAGCGGCTGCCTGACCTGCTGCTGAGTACGATTTACCCACTAGCACTGATGTGGTTCTGACGGGCTTAGTGGGTAATTTCGGGGCTTTTAGGGACAACGCAGACTCAAGGGAGAGATAGCTCGCAAGCGTCTACTCCACCTGAGGCATCGTCCCATAACCATACTGCTTCAGTCCCATAATGTTGGAATAATAAGCGGTCTGGGAACTAAAACCCGATATGATGCCAGTTTCCTCCATGATCTCCACACTGAGATGAAAAACTGAAAAAACGGCAAGCCCCAACGAGGAGGTTGTGAGCTAGATGGAAGGAAGCCTTTGTCTAATTTGCTGACATGACGAACCTGCTGTTTCTCGGCTGGCCAGCTTATGTGCAATCTGGCTACAGCACGAGTCACAACCACCATCAGCTCCTCGTAAGCCTGTGTGTGAGGTGGAGAATCTTCTACATCACCAGACTCGATACTAACAATGTCCAGTTCCTCAGAACAGGAGCGTTGCAGTACGGGCGCTTCATCACGAGCAGAAGAAACCGCAGAGCGTGCTTCCAACTCATGAAGTAAAGCGTGAAACTGAGCAGATGAGAGCAGAGAAAGGGCAGCGCCGGTCTCCAACCCCTCTGCAAGGTCCATCTGTGAACACCATGACGAGGGCCTTTGCTGTGCCTCAGCAGCAGCGGGACCCGAGCCGAGGCATCCTTCTCAAAGAGGAGCGGAGCGTCTTCACAGACAGCAGATCGCAATGCTCACAACCAGCCCCCTCGAGGGCTGCCTGAGCATGCTCCACTCCCAGACAGACAACACAAAGCTGATGTGTATCCCCACCCGTGAAAAAAACGAGGGCAGGGAGGAACACATTGCCTGAATTGCTGCTTATTCGTCATAGTGTGCTTAATATAGAGAGACAAACAACACCAAATAAGACACACAATTTCAACAGAGAGCGCTAGCTGAAGACAGAGAAGCGAACACTTTGGTTCAAGCATGCTTTATAGCTTCCTGGTCATGACGTCACCCGCCTATGACATTCCATCACACCATTGGACTGATTTCACATGTGCTTCACGACACAATCACACAGAGGCGTTCTCACAGCACTTTGGATGCAGCGCGAGTTCCCTTGAAAGGGAACTTACATTTTTCAATGAAAATCTGGACATCTGTACATTTATAGTACATGTTTACATTCATGGTGCCTTTGTGTCTTTGTCACAAAAGGTCAACATGTTAAATGAACTGTATATTGCAATAATAGTTGAAATGTTGGTGAAAATGGAAAACTGACTTTCAAGTCCCCAGTCCTCATTTTCTTTCATTATAACATTATAATTAATAGAAGCCAGGATATTCTTCAAAGAAAAAAAAAAACTTTTATACTGCACAGAAAAAAGTAAGTCCATCATATAAAATGACACGAGGGTGATTAATAATGACAACATTATTATATTTGGATGAACTATTCCTTTAAATCTTTCTTCTCCATTCTTGCATTCACTTTAATCTGCTGAGCAACTCACAGCAGTACTGAAGTGTCAGAGACATGATGGAGCTAATTATAGGCTGGGTTTAAACCCAGTAAGGACAAACTTCTCTGTGATATGGACCTGCGAGGGTTTAACAGCATGGCACAGAGCGAATGACAAAGATCCATCGTGATTTATTACACACACTACACACATACTTACAATAGTAATAACATTTTCTCTCTCTCACTATCATCTTTTGGTGATGTCTCCACGGTGACAAAAGATGTTATTCTCTCTACGGATGAGCTTCACTTCTGCACTTCTAATAGCTCAGCAGAGTCTCACAGTCAGCTCACTTTCATCTCAACTCATCTGCCCTCTGGGAGCTTTGCAGTCCTGCAAGCAGGTCCACACATGGTGCTAAAGAGGCTTTCTGCTCTAGCCAGCATTTTTCTAACTAGCAAGCTAACTGACCTGCATATGAGTATCTGCTGTTTAGCAGATGTTTATCTGCTAACACCAAAATGGTCAATGATTATTGAAAAGATTGTTACCTTACACAGCAAAAAAAAAAAAAAAAAGGAATTAAGGAATAAAATAATACATCATTAGGATCATTATTGTATTTCGATACAGTGTAGAAATAATTTGCACCAATGAATTGTGCTGAATAAGACCAGAAACATACAGTGCTCAGCGTAAATGAGTACACCCCCTTTGAAAAGTAACATTTTAAACAATATCTCAATGAACACAAACACAATTTCCAAAATGTTGACAAGACTAAGTTTAATATAACATCTGTTTAACTTATAACATGAAAGTAAGGTTAATAATATAACTTAGATTACACATTTTTCAGTTTTACTCAAATTAGGGTGATGCAAAATTGAATACACCCCACAACAAAAACTACTACATCTAGTACTTTGTATGGCCTTCATGATTTTTAATGACAGTCCCAAGTCTTCTAGGCATGGAATGAACAAGTCGGCGACATTTTGCAACATCGAACTTTTTCCATTCTTCAAGAATGACCTCTTTTAGAGACTGGATGCTGGATGGAGAGTGATGCTCAACTTGTCTCTTCAGAATTCCCCATAGATGTTCGATGGGGTTCAGATCAGGAGACATACTTGGCCACTGAATCACTTTCACCCTGTTCTTCTTCAGAAATCCAACAGTGGCCTTAGATGTGTGTAGGATCATTGTCATGTTGGAAAAGTGCACGACGACCAAAGGCACGGAGTGATGGTAGCATCTTCTCTTTCAGTATAGAGCAGTACATCTTTGAATTCATGATGCTATCAATGAAATGCAGCTTCCCGACACCAGCAGCACTCATGCAGCCCCACATAAGGACACGGCACCATGCATTTTTCTTTGTATTCCTCACCTTTGCAACGTCATACAGTTTTGAAGCCATCAGTTCAAAAAACATTTATCTTGGTCTCATCAATCTAGAGTATTGTAACGAAGCGGGAGACTCTGAGAAATCCATGTGCAGCTTTTATTTAAAGAGTAATCGTAGTCGTACAGACAAGGGTCAGAGAACAGTAGATACAATGTCAGAGGCAAGGCGTAATCAGAATCAGTACCAGGCAGAGAATCGGGACAGGCGGCAGACAAGACAGGATAATCCAGCAGACAGGCAGTAGAATCACAAGGCAGGCGGCAAATAGAATGCAGAGGTAGTAAACAGTCCAGGGTCATACACGGGTAAACAATACAATGGTAAATAACGCTCAGAAATGTCAGACTAGGCAGAACAAGACTTCGCGATGGTGTGTGAGTGTGTGTGTCTTTTATGGTCCCAGAAGATATGGATCAGGTGTATGTGTAATCAGTCCAGGTGGGGATTATGGGTAACGTAGTCCAGCATGGCTCAGTACTCAGGCGAGGGTGCCCTCAGGTGGTGATCAGAGGAAGCCACAGAGACCGTATTCATGACAGAGCCCCCTCCCTGCGAGCGGCTCCTGAAGCGAGGAGGCGGGCGACGCCGGGGTCTTCCACGAGGGCGAGGGGCAGGACGTGCCGGATGGGTCCCATGGAACTCGGTGATGAGATTTGGGTCTAGGATGTCGTTGGCATTGACCCAGGACCGCTCCTCCGGGCCAAACCCCTCCCAGTCGACGAGATATTGTAGTCGACCACCCCGGCGTCGGGAATCCATGAGCTCGTGAACTTGGTAAGCCTCCTCGCCTTCCACAATGAGGGGAGGAGGTCTCAGGTCACCGGTCTCGTCCAGGCCCTCCCCTCCAATCGTACCACCTGCGGGCTTAAGCAGAGACACATGGAAAGTGGGTGAGATACGGTATTCTGGTGGTAGAGCTAAACGATAAGATACTGGGGTTATTTGACGGATGACCTTGAAGGGACCCACGTACCTGGGACTGAGCTTCTTACAAGGGAGCCGAAGACGTAGATCCCGAGTAGATAACCAGACCAGCTGTCCTGGGCGATAACCGGCCTGTGGGCGGCCTGTTCCTTCTGCCGCCGGACCGCCCGCTGTAGATGCACATGGGCTTCGTTCCATACCTCTTCACTTCGCTGGAGCCATTGGTTTACTGCCGGGAGGTCTGAGGGTTCACCTGACCAGGGGAACAGTGGCGGTTGATAGCCCAGCATGCATTTGAAGGGTGAGAGTCCTGTGGCTGGTTTCACGAGGGAATTCTGGGCATATTCGGCCCAGAACAGGTACCGACTCCAGTCTGACTGGTTCTGATGGCAGTAAGAGTGAAGGTAACGGATGACCTCCTGATTCTGTCTCTCAGCTTGTCCGTTGGATTGCGGATGGTACCCGGAGGTTAGACTCACGTTCACATTCAATCTTTGGAAGAACGCTGACCATAGACGTGACATGAATTGTGGTCCTCTGTCCGAAACGATGTCCTCGGGGAGACCGTAGAAACGGAACACGAAGTTGCAAAGGAGTTCTGCGGTCTCTAAGGCTGTGGGCAGCTTGGGCAGAGGGATGAATCGACAGGCTTTGGAAAAGCGATCTATGACGGTGATAATTGTTGTCTGACCCTGAGAATTGGGAAGATCGGTTATAAAGTCAATAGCAATATGTGACCACGGGCGTTGTGGAATGGGTAGTGGCTGTAAGAGTCCTGCTGGTCGTTGACGGGATGATTTTGTGGCTTGACAGATGGAGCAGTTGTGCACAAACCTGATGACATCTGACTGCAATGATGACCACCAGAAGCGATTGCTGACCAGTTGCACGGTGGCTGTGATATCCGGATGTCCTGCGCTGGGTGAGGTGTGTACCCACTGAATGACCCGTTGACAAAGGGGCTGAGGCACATAGATGCGGCCGGCCGGGCAGTCGGCCGGTGGTGGGTCAGTTTGGTGTGCCTCAGTGATCTCAGTCATTATGTCCCACTGGACCGGTGCCAGGAGAATGGATGATGGTAGAATGGGCTCGTTGGAGAATGGTACGGAGCTGGCCTCGAACTGGCGTGACAGGGCATCAGCTTTGGTATTTTTGGACCCTCGTCGATAGGTGACCTGAACTGAAATCGTGTGAAAAACAGCGCCCACCTGGCTTGACGATGATTGAGACATTTGGCAGAGCGCAAGTACTCCAAGTTACGATGATCAGTAATGACAGTGAATGGGTGTTTGTACCCCTCCAACCAGTGTCTCCATTGTTCCAGAACGGCTTTCATGGCCAGGAGTTCACGATTGCCTACGTCGTAGTTCTGCTCGGGTGGTGTGAGTTTGCGTGAATAGTAGGCGCAAGGGTATAATTTGGACGGGCTGCCCTGACGTTGGGAGAGGATAGCCCCAATACCTGTACTTGAGGCGTCAACCTCTACGATGAACTCCTGATCGGGGTCTGGGTGATGCAGAATAGGGGCCGACGTGAACAGATCCTTTAGTTTGCGGAACGCCTCTGTAGAGACGGTGGACCAAACCAGCCTGGTGTTTCCTTTCCTTAACATAGAAGTGAGTGGTGCCAAGATCAGACTGAAGTTTCGGATAAAACGTCTGTAGAAGTTTGCAAATCCTAAGAAGCGTTGCAGTTCTTTAATCGTTGTGGGTAATGGCCAGTTTACCACCGCCTGCACCTTGCTGTCATCCATGGCCACCCCCTCTGCGCTGATGACGTAACCCAGGAACGAAGTTGAGGTTTGGTGAAACTCACACTTCTCTAGCTTGGCATACAGTTGGTGGTCGATAAGTCGCTGAAGAACTGCCTGAACCTGACGTACATGATCGAGGAAGTTATCTGAATAGATCAGGATGTCGTCAATATACACAATTACCCATATGTTCAGCATGTCCCGGAAAACATCATTAATGAACGCCTGGAAGACGGACGGACTGTTGACTAGGCCGAAGGGCATGACCCGATATTCATAGTGGCCGGTCGTTGTGGAGAAGGCCGTCTTCCATTCATCTCCTTCCCGGATGCGAATGAGATTATATGCATTTCGGAGATCGAGTTTGGTGAAATAGCGGGCTGTGCGGAGCTGTTCCAGGGCGGCGGGAACCAAAGGCAGGGGATAACGGAATTTAATGGTGATGTCGTTTAATCCACGGTAATCAATGCAGGGCCGCAGACCTCAGTCTTTCTTCTTTACAAAGAAGAAGCCGGCGAAAGCTGGAGAGGTGGAAGGTTGTATGAAGCCCTTGGCTAACTCCTCCTTGATGTATGTTTTCATAGTCTCTGATTGGTGTAGGTGGTAGCTGAGCAGCTCGGGTCTTACTGAAGGCCTCGGCCAGATCTTGGTATTCGGTGGGAAGTTGATTCTTGGATGATGGGACTGGGCTATGGCGTTGTGGGGACTGGAGGCAGGACTGTTGACAGTAATCCGACCATTGTGTAATCTGATTCTCGGCCCAGGAGATTTGTGGGTTATGTAAGCGTAACCAGGGCAGACCGAGGATAATGGGGTTCTGCGGTGATTTGATGATGAAGAAGCATATGGATTCCTTGTGCATAGAGCCGATCTGTAGAGTTAAGTCGTCGGTGGTGTGATGAACCTGTCCAGTCCCCAGGGGCTGTCCATCTAGCGCTGCCACTGACAACACAGAGTCACAGGGAATTAGTAAAATGTTATGGGCCTTGGAAAACTCTTCATCCATAAAATTACCGGCTGCACCAGAGTCTATCATGGCCCGTATGTGAATGATCTGCTCATTGACTGACAGTTCGGCTGGTAATTCAATGTTATGAGAGAGTGAAACTGAACTCACCGCCGTGGCACTACGATTGGTGGGGCGAATGGGACACGCCACTCTCATATGGCCTGGTTGTCCGCAGTATAGACACAGACGCTGCTGTACCCGTCTCTCTCTCTCTGCCGGGGACAGGTGAGTGGAACCGATCTGCATCGGTTCGGTGTCGGGGGTCGAAGGTGTGGAGACGAGGGGAGATGAAGAACCTCTCACGGGGCGTCGAGATCTGATCAGGTTGTCAATGCGGATAGCCAGATCGATAAATCCGTTCAGAGTTCTTCCCTCATCCCTGCAAGCCAGTTCAGACTGAAGCTCGGTGTTTAAGCCCTTGCGGAACAGCAACTTGAGCGTATCGTCCACCCATACGGTTTGTGCTGCCAGCGTGCGAAATGTGAGGGCATACTCTGCTGCGGGCTGTTTATCTTGACGAAGCGCCAGTAATAATTCCCCAGCCTCTTTTCCTCCTTCAGAGTGTTCAAAGATCTCCCTAAAACATTGCAGAAATCCCTCCAATAATGAGAAGGAGGTCTGACCACTAACCCACACAGTAGTCGCCCATTCCAGGGCCTTACCCGTCAACAGAGAACAGATGAAGGCGATACGGCTCTCGTCTGTGGGATATAGAGCTTGTTGCTGAGAGATGTATAGAGAACACTGCAGTAGAAACCCCTTGCATCTAGCGGGCGATCCATCGTATTTCTCAGGGAAGGCCAGACGCGGGTTACTCGTGGTACTGACAGGTGGCGTCGCCGCTGCCGCCGCAGGCGGCGTGGTTGATGGCGGATCAGCGTGGGTGGATCGCAAACCCTGCAGCGCCTTGACGAGCTCCTCGGTGATAGAGGTGAGACGGGTAAGCTGCTCCTGGTGAACAGCCAACACACTGGCCTGTGTGGAGAGCTCGGTGGACAGACGATGCATAGCTGCTGGATCGTGATCTGGCGAAGTCTTCTGTAACGAAGCGGGAGACTCTGAGAAATCCATGTGCAGCTTTTATTTAAAGAGTAATCGTAGTCGTACAGGCAAGGGTCAGAGAACAGTAGATACAATGTCAGAGGCAAGGCGTAATCAGAATCAGTACCAGGCAGAGAATGGGGACAGGCGGCAGACAAGACAGGATAATCCAGCAGACAGGCAGTAAAATCACAAGGCAGGCGGCAAACAGAATGCAGAGGTAGTAAACAGTCCAGGGTCATACACGGGTAAACAATACAATGGTAAATAACGCTCAGAAATGTCAGACTAGGCAGAACAAGACTTTGCGATGGTGTGTGAGTGTGTGTCTTTTATGGTCCCAGAAGATATGGATCAGGTGTATGTGTATTCAGTCCAGGTGGGGATTATGGGTAACGTAGTCCAGCATGGCTCAGTACTCAGGCGAGGGTGCCCTCAGGTGGTGATCAGAGGAAGCCACAGAGACCGTATTCATGACAAGTATAGAGTCCCGGTAGTCTTCATCTTTGTCAGCATGGGCCTTGGCAAACTCTAGGCGGGCTTTTTTGTGCCTGGGCTTTAGGAGAGGCTTCTTTCGTAGACGGCACCCATGCATGCCATTCCTCTGCAGTGTACACCGTATTGTGTCACGGGAAATAGTCACCCCAGTTTGGCTTTCTACTTCTTTAGATAACTGCAGTGAACTTGCATGCCGATTTTCTTCAACCCTTCTCATCAGAAGACGCTCCTGTTGAGGTGTTAACTTCCGTGGATGATCTGGATGTCTCTGTGAGATGGTTGCAGTTCCATCTTTTTTGATGGAACTGCATCTTTTTTGATTTTTTGTTTTAAAATTTTTGTACCACTTTTGCTACATTATTCTGACTGATAAGTAAAGCCTTGCTGATGTTCTTGTAGCCTTCACCTTTCTGGTGTAAAGAAATTATTTTCTTTCTCAGGTCTTGTGACATTTCTCTTCCATGTGGTGCCATTGCTGACAGCATGAAATGGGAAGAGGTTTTAACACCCTTTTATAGTCAACTGTTTGCTGGACACCTGTGTAATGAATAATTAGACCTGAATTTTTTTTAAATTAGACTTGAATTCTTGTTAAATTAGACATTTGTAGTCTAAAATTTAGCTTTGCTCCAGAGACATTCAGTGGGGTGTACTCATTTTTGCATCACCCTAATTTGAGTAAAACTGAAAATTTTGTTCTCTATGTTATGTTATTAACCTTACTTTCATGTTGTAAGTTAAACAGATGTTATATAAAACTTAGTCTTGTCAACATTTTGGAAATTGTTTTTGTGTTCATTGAGATATTGTTTAAAATGTTACTTTTCAAAGGGGGTGTACTCATTTACGCTGAGCACTGTACATCAACAAATAAACAGGGTCCATTTTGACTTCATGTTGACTGTAAGACAATATATACAGTGCTGTGCAAAAGTCTTAGGCACGTTAGTATCCCCCCCCCCAAAAAATGGTTTTAAGCCAGATACAGCTTTTGCTGTAGTGTGTCAGTAGGAAATATCAGTTTACATTTCTAAACATTCCTTTTTCCATTAATTGTATTAATCCAGTGAGATTTTTGTATGCACAAGCAGTCTGACAACAGCCAGTATGCTCCACATGGAGATCTGATCTCACCATCATTATCGTGTCAGTCAATGTGTGATTACGTGAAGAAACAGAAAAACTGTATGTGAAAAGTTTTAGACACTTGTGTAAAAATGCTGTAAAATGAGAATACTTTCAAAAATAATGTCATAAATAGATTTTATTTATCAATTAACTTCTATTAACTAAATCAAATCAATATTTGGTGTGACCACCCTTTGCATTTAAGTTTTGATGCTTTTGTCCTGGGTACACTTGCACATAGTTTTTTAGGTAGCATTGCAGGAAGGTTTCTTCAAGTGTCTTGGAGACGTTGCCGCAGTTCTTCTGGATTTAGTCTGTCTCAGTTTTTTCTGTTTCTTCATGTAATCCCAGACAGACTCGATGATGGTGAGATCAGATCTCCTTGTGGAGCATACCGGCTGTTGTCAGACTGCTTGTGCAATCCAACAGACAAGCTACTGTAGATCAAATTGCTAAAGAAGTTAATGCTGGTTCTAAAAGAAAGGTGTCAGAATACACAGTGCATCACAGTTTGTTGCGTATAGGGCTGCATAGCCACAGACCAGTCAGGGTGCCCATGCTGACCCTTGTCCACCGCCGAAAGCACCAACAGTGGGCACGCGAGTATCAGAACTGAACCACGGAGCAATGGAAAAAGGTGGCCTGATCTGATGAATCACGTTTTCTTTTACATCACGTGGATGGCCAGATGCATGTGCGTCGCTTAGCTGGGGAACACATGGCACCAGGATACACTATGGGAAGAAGGCAAGCTGGCAGAGGCAGTATGATGCTTTGGGCAATGTTCTGCTGGGAAACTTTGAGTCCTGCCATCCATGTGGATGTGTTTGACATGTACCACTTACCTAAGCATTGTTGCAGACCATGTACACTTTTTCATGGAAATGGTATTCCCTGGTGGCTGTGGCCTCTTTCAGCAGGATAATGTGTCCTGCCACAAAGCAAAAATGGTTCAGGAATGGTTTGAGGAACACAGCCACGTGTTTGAGGTGTTGACTTGGCCTCCAAATTCCCCAGATCTCAATCAAATCGAGCATCTGTGGGATGTGCTGAACAAAAAAGTCCGAACCATGGAGGCCCCACCTCGCAACTTACAGGATTTAAAGGATCTGCTGCTAACATCTTGGTGCCAGATACCACAGCACACCTTCAGGGGTCTAGTGGAGTCCATGCGTTAATGGGTCAGGGCTGTTTTTGCAGCAAAAGCAGGACCAACACAATATTAGGAAGGTGGTCATAAAGTTATGCCTGATCGGTGTATATTAGAAAGGGTATAACAGTCATAGAGTACAAACGCAGTTATCAAGGGATGTGATGCTCAATAACTGCAAGAGTAATTGAGTAAATAATATTGATATCACACAAGCCGAATGCCTTTGAAAATGAGAAGGGCTGTGTTTTTGGAGAAAAACAAACGATTACAACAGTAATCCTTTCTCTTTGTTGTATGAAAGTATGCAAGAGTGTGTGTGCAATGTTTATCTCAGCCAGTGTGTAGATGTCAGAGAGAGAGAGAGAGATTGTGTGTGTGTGTGCGTGTGTGTGCGTGTGTGTGTGTGTGTGTGTGTGTGTTCTTGTTTATATTACATCGTGGGGACCAAATGGCCCCACGATGTAATAAAAACCTGAGATCACCTACATCGTGGGGACCAGCCAGCGGTCCCCACGAGGGAAATGGATTAATAAACATACTAAATGATGTTTTTTTGAAAATGTAAAAATGCAGAATGTTTCCTGTGATGGTTAGGTTTAGGGATAGGGGTAGTGTAGGGGGATAGAAAATACAGTTTGTACAGTATAAAAACCATTACGCCTATGGAGAGTCCCCACTAAGATAGCAAAACAAACCTGTGCCTGTGTGTGTGTGTGTGTGTGTGTGTGCGTGTTCTTGTTTATATTACATCGTGGGTGCGCGCGTGTGTGTGTGTGTACAGCTCTCCTGCATCCTGTAGGGATAATCATCAGCTAGACAGCACTCACCCGCTGCTGCTACACAACCATGATGGAGCGGAAGCAGAAAGGAAGTGTATGTGTGTGTGTGCGTGTGTGTGTCTGTGTGTGCGTGTTTTCATGATTTATGAGAACACAAATTTGTATAATGACATGGGTATTACGACGTAAACGTCTTATGAGGACATTTCATGAGTCTGAAAATAGCTTTAAAAACATACTAAACAATGTTTTATTGAAAATGTAAAAATGCTGAATGTTTTCTGTGATGGGTAGGTTGAGGGGTAGTGTAGGGGGATAGAGGTAGTGTAGGGAGATAGAATGCACAGTTTGTACAGTATAAAAACCATTACGCCTATGAAATGTCCTCACTAAGATAGCAAAACAAACCTGTGTGTGTGTGATGGGGGTGCATATGAGTGTGGGTTTGTGGGTATGTGTGTGACAGCAAAAGATAAGGAAGGAGATTATGAGTGTCTGATAAAGAAATAATAAATGGGCTTCAGAAAGGCATGGGGGTGGTGAAGGAGGCAGGGTCAGGACTTGATTGTTTCTGTGCCTAATTCACCATATGGGTGAAAAAACACAAATCAGTGATCGTCAGAAGAGCAATGCATCATATTTCATGTTGCATATTGATCTTTTTGTTAGGAATTCAGGGCTGACAGATCAATCACTTAATCATGTCTAAACTTAGGTCAGAGGGAATGAAGCACCTTGTGACAATTAACAGACTGCTCTTAAAATGGCAGGAGTCAGTGTAATTTGTTTCGGGAGTGTGAATCCCTGAAAGCATGCATCCACATACTCTCTCGTGCACAGCAAAGTGTGCTTTGAACAACTGAAGGATTTGTTAATGAACAGTTAGGCACTCACTTGCATTTCTTCTTCAGTGCACTCTAAGTTATATCCTAGTTTTGGGGGTAAGCAGGGTTTTTCCTTCAAACACTATAATCTAATATGAATATAACTCATATAAATACATATAACTCAAATAAAAATGACCACATGGCCACATTACCACCTTGGGTGTGCATAATTTTCTAATAATTCAATGGTCCGTCGTCAATTATTCCTTACTTATACTACGGGGCTGTTGAATGTTTGATTCTGATTGGTTGATGAACATTCTAAGTTGTGCAATTATTTTNAAACTCAGCATCTATGAATTTTAACCATCACAGTCTGTAATACATATAAAAATGTTCACAAAATTGAATATAGAATTTAAGATTTTAATCTGGAGCATGTTTATTTTTTATGGTTTTCATCTCTTCTTCTTACAAAATGTCCTTACCGCAACATTACAATAATGGTAATTTTATACACTTTTCTTTTTTAATCTCTATACAAATGTAATACATTTATATAGTTACTTTCAAGATTTGTCCATTTTTGTAAATACCAATATTAAAAAATAATTTAAAATTAGGGGATTTTATGATATTCTTTATGCCATGGAAAATTTTGACGCTAACCTTAGATATCAATTGTTTTAATAGACACCAAAGATAAAATATTTAGCATTTTATGACAAATATTGTCATTTTAATGTTTAAATCATCTCTACTGAAAGGTTAAAATAATTTTTGCAAACAACGGTCTGATTAATAATTAAAATAAATCATTGCTGCGGTAATGACAGCTTGTGTCGTTAAGGACACAATGTTAATGACGCATGTTAATAATGTAACCTTAACAATAGGTTACTGTAGAGAAAAACAGTAACAGACAAAAACAGAAGGTATTTTGTCAAAGATAGTAGAGGTATTGCAGTAAATTTATGAATTTCTGAATACACATTTATGAATTTCTATTATAACAACAAACTAATTTGAGGCCTTCAGTATTTTGTTTTGTCCTCTGGTTTCTTTTGTTTATCCTCCACTGTCTTCTTTTCTAATTTGTCAGTTTATCTGCTCTTTTTTTAAGCTCTTTTTCCCATAACTCTTCATATCTGTCTGGGTCTTTTCTCATTACCTCTCTGCATTTCTGTCATCTGATTGTAGATTGTATCGTCTAGGGTTGCAGAAATGGCATGTTTATATTTAGTTTACAATAGACATAATATTTTCAATATACACTGATCATCCACAGCATTAAAACCACCTGCCTAATATCAAGTAGGTCCCCCTCATGCTGCCAAAACAGCTCTGATACGTTAGGACAAGGACTCCACAAGGCCTCTGAATGTGTCCAGTGGTATCAGGTTATGAGCTGGGGCCTCCATGGATCAGAGTTTTTCATCAAGCACATCCCATAGATGCCAATTGGATTGAGATATGTGGAATTTTGAGGCAGAGACAACACCTAGAACTCTTTGTCATGTTCCTCAAATCATTCCTGAATAATATTTGCAGTGTGGCAGGGTGCATTAACCTGCTGAAACAGGCCACTGCCATCAGGGAACACCATTGCCATTGTCTGCAACAATCTTCAGGTAGGTGGTACGTGTCAAAGTAACATCCACATGAATGACAGGACCCAAAGATTCCCAGCAGAACATTACCCTGAGCATCACACTCCCTCAACCGGCCTCCCTTCTTCCCATAGTGTATCCTGCTGCTATCCCTTGGTTGAGATTGGACACTCATGTGCCCATTGTAGGCACTTTCGGTGATGGACAGGGGTCATCATAGGCACTTTGTCCATTCTACTGCTAAGCAGCAAACTGCTATTCACTTTCTATCATGGGCACCATTAAGTTTGTTAACAGTGGCTCTTTTGTGTGATTGGACCAGACAGGCGAGCCTTTGCTCCCCATGTGCATCAATGAGTCTTGGGCACCCATGACCCCGACGCCAGTTCACCGGTTGTCCTTCCATGCACCACTTTTGGTATGAACTAACCACTACATACCATAAACACACCACAAACCTGCTGTTTTGGAGATGCTCTGATGCAGTTGTCTTGCCATCACCAAAACCCTTGTCAAAGTCACTCAGATCTTTTCAGTTATTCTTTTCACTGCTTCAAACTCATGAAATTCAAGAACTGACTTCACTTGCTGCCTAATATATCCCGTGACAGGTGCCATTGCAATGATATAATAAATTATATTCACCACACCTGTCAGTGGTTTTAATGTTGTGGCTGATCAATGTAATACACAGTAAAAAACTTGAATTTGTCTCTAGCGCAACACCTAAAAATGCTGTGGTAAAGACGTGTTGCGGAAATTACATTTTAGCTAATATTGCTGATAACTGGCAGCTAGCAAGGTCTGATACATCAGTTTTGAATTTTAAAATGTAGTTCAAAATACACAATTACTTAGCTGAATGGTAAGGACACATAATAAATACTTATGAAGAAAAGATGATCTTTATCTTAGTTTTCTGGATCTTGTGAGTGACCTAATGGGGTGGCCCAATCTGTAAGCCATGTGTTCACATGCAAATTTCTTGATTCTTTTCCATAGAAACTAGATTTGTTTGGCTTTGAACAAATGTCATATTAAGAGTCTTTTTTCAGTGTTGCGGTAAGGACTCAAAAGTGTGGGACAGGTGTATATAGATGAAAAAAAAAAAATAATATAAATGATTAGTAAAAAAAAAAAACTTTAAGATGGTGTAAAGTAACATTTATATGAAACTAATTCATTTGAAATAATGTCATATTGTAAAAGAATTAGCTAATTTTACGCATCTCAGCATAACACTATATATATATCAGAGGTCGCGTTAGACTTTAACCTTGTCCGTCATTTTTACGGACAGGATAGTAAAAATTCTGTTATTTTAACTTTTATATTTTAATGATAATAAGACGTTTAATAGTTTCTTTTTTCATCCACATTTTCATTTTATTCACGAGCTTACAGAATATGCAAATAGGCCTAGGCTATGCATTTATTTAAATTATGAAAAGAAAGTTGAACAGTTGTCGCGGCTCGTGAGTGAACGCGATCATCCCTTCCTCTTTACTACTTTACAGAACGAAATAAACATGAATGAACATCAGAAAATATGTTGAAAGATACAGTAGTTTACCGAAATCTGTGTCACGTTTTAATCAGTTCAATTAATGTTGGAAACAATGTCTCGTAACATACTCAGAAAAGCCATTCGTTGACCATAAACTTGATAGTCAGCAAGAAAAATAACAAAACAAACCATTTAAAACAAAATGAACTGGATTAGAAACTTAATTATTTAAGTATAAGTATTATAACTTTATTATTATAAAATGGACTTAAATTGGGTGCTCGTCTGTGTTTAATCAAACGCATTTTTTTCATTTCATTCTGGAAAATGAACTCACGATCTGCTGCCACACTGGAGCGCACTCACCACCAATTGGACAGGGGTGGGAATTACAGTTACAAGTTACATCAGCCTTAGTGTAATCTGTGAAAATGACGGACGGCCAATGACGGAAAATTTTCGGTTAACGAGACCTCTCTCTCTCTCTCTCTCTCTCTATATATATATATATATATAGTGTTTTTGTCCAGTCAACATTCAGAGTTTGTTTGCTTGATTAACTTGGAGTTAAATTAAATTCTTTGATTTTCAATTAATTTTATTTCAAATTTGAATTACAATTCTGCATCCTTTTTGCTACCTCAATTTAAATAATATGCACAAATCATCAAAACAGACTATGTTTTAAGTAACTCCTTAGCTACCATGATGCTCATGATGCTCTGTGGATTTGCTAATTACCAGCATATGCTCTTTTCCCTCTGTTAGTGGTTGTAGACACTACACAGCACTCATTCTTTGCGATGAGTTTATCAACCACATTTAACTACTATGCAACTCCAAAGAACTGCTAATGAAGAACACATGGGCCTAGTGTAGCGTTACCAGCTTCTGGTAGACCACAGGCTAATAAAGTTAGCCTCTAATGCTAAGAGAGGGAGTTAAAAGAGTTTTAATGAATGGAATGCAATATGGAGTTCAACTGGACATGAAAGCAACATCAAATGTAGCTTTGACCCTGTCAGTGAACGAAAACCAATTGCATTGATACAGGAGGGCACGAATGGAGATGTTGCCAAGCGGCACTTGGATAAAGCACAGTGTGACTGAAAACTAGAGCAAGGCTCCCATCGTGAAAGAGGAAAGCCAAAGGCGATGATGTCACTCCCTAAAAACAATGCCTCATTCAGAGAGACTGGGGGACAGGAAGCTGCTAGTCATTTAAAACTTGGGAGGAAAAAAACGACAACATCTGCTGCTGCATCCAGTCCAGATGGATTCAGAGAGAGAGGGAGAGAGAGAGACTGCAGCTATATTAGACAATCCTTCACTGGCTCCCAGAAGTGGAAATATTTCCTCTTGGATACTGGCTCAGATCCGTGAAATATAAAGAAGTTTCCAGTCAGCTAGGTCGCAGTGTGATACTCCCTTCAAAACAGACATGATAGGCTCACCTTCTAAAATGTGCCTATGATGACATTTCTACAAAATGATATTACGATGCTGCTTGCCAGTTTCACCACACTTTCAAAAGTTTTATCTGAAACAGATTAATCTGGTGTGAATTGTCAATATTTTATTTTAGTTGATGTACGTATCTCGGCAGTTTGTAAATTAAATGTATGGTGAGCGCCGCCAAAAAATGTATGCTCTATTGTGTTTGAAAACAACGTACTGCCTACACTAACTCTACACTAAACCTAACTGATAGTTAACAGGAAAACGTGATATAAAATTGCATTTATTGCAACTATGCCATTTTAGCTTTCTTCTAAGTCTTTAAGCTCTTTTATCATAAATTGTGTTTCGTGGGACTCGTTCCCAAGCACTTGGTGTTTTACTACCACAGTGTTAATTTCCTCTGGAAACTGCAGTGAACAGTAGGTAGATGCAGTAGATAGATTTTCCATTGAGACTAAGTTGCTCATTTCTATGCAGTTCTGATGGTACATATGACTCATCAGAGAGTAACAATTAGCAAACAATCATTGACTGTGGATCTTAAATCCATTCCAGATGAGCCATTGTCTGTGTTGGGAAAAAGTGCATGAAACTTGTTGCTCACTAGTTTGAGTCCAGGTTATAAACTAGTGCAGCGTGCCATCTACTAGGCAGACCAAGCAGGAGATTTAGTTGCATCCTTACCTGATAGAGTTTGGCATTGTTGCTCCACTCTCTCGATTTCCAGGTAACTCAATATGGAATCCATTAGGGATGCTCCATTGTGCCGGCTGGCTCAAGACATTTTCCGACCTGCTTCCTGGTATAGTGGTCCGTAGTGGACTTGCAGAGCTGGCTTCATCCCTTGCCGTCTCTGTGCCCAGCTCTGCCTCGCCCTCAGCCCCTTCCTGCACAGTCTCCAGCTCCAGATCTGGAGGTTCAGGGCCCATTAGGGCCCTCTGCTGTATGAGAGGGGTGAGTGGCGCCTCGAAGCTGACACAGCTGTCCGTCTCGTCAGTGAGCGACAGCACGTCCAGAGAATCCAAACTGCTGTAGCAAGTTCCGCCTCTCAGAAGCTCAGACTCGACGATGCGCTCGAATGTGGAGCTGAAACCATCCTGGCTCTCTTTCGTCCTGTCATACTCTTCCTCTCCATCGTCCTCCACCTCCTCTTCCACAGCCGTGGTCTTGGCGACCTTCTCAACAATGCTCTCAAACGTAGAGCTGAAACTGTCCTGATTTCGAGTCTCACTTTCCTCTTTTTCTTCTTCGTCCTCTACCTCAGCATCCGCTTCCTCTACAGAGAGCTCAAATGTGGAACTGAAGGCATCTAGGTTCCCCTGCACTGAAGACTCTTCCAGGATCTCCTCCTCATCCTCCTGCCCTTCGCTGTCATCTTCGGTCCCGTTCTCAAACCTGCAGTGACAAAGATGCCGGTTAATACATTCTTAAACCCAGTGGTAAAAATCAAGTCACACAGACACACCTGGCTACAGAGGTCTGGCTTCAGACTGTATACTAAGGCTCTTAGCCTGGCCGGCATGCGCAGTGCGTGTTCCTATCTTTAGTCAGGCTGCTGTCACAGTTCTTCATCACGACTGCAGTTGAGGAGTCCCTGCAGAGGGGAGCATCATTCAGGACAGCTCCCCTGCCACGTATGGTGCCGAAATTATATCCCACCCTCATTGTAACATGCGTGCCTCATCATTTTTTAAGTCTGAAATTGCACAGCTAAACTCTGTAATACACGTGTTTCCTATTCAAAACATTTTGTACGACATGACAAGCCTGGCATTGTAAAAAGATGCATGTCTTGTGTTTCATGGGATTTTAATGGTCATTTCGGGGTTTGTTCAGCATCCAGCCAGATTGTTTTCTTGGAAGATCATTAGAATGTGTTTAGAAAGTCAATTTTATTTGTTTAGCACTTTTGTTTGATAGGCACATCACACAGGAAGTTGAAATGAAATTAGAATTGGAGTGACAGGAAAAGAAATGTACTAAATTGCAATTCAAAGAACTTCACAGAGGCTGAAATTGAAAAGGGTATTCTCAATTCTATTCTAAATTGCATGCAACCTTACTTTTGACTGTAAATGTTGATTCAAAGGCTGATACTGTATGTATTATTAAAGGGTTAGTTCACCCAAAAATGAAATTTCTGTCATTATGTACTCACCCTCATGTCGTCCCAAACCCGTAAGACCTTCGTTCATCTTCGGAGCACAATTTAAGATATTTTTGATGAAATCCGATGGTTTCTGAACCACACATAGGTAGCAACATCATTGCATCTTCTGAGGTCCTTGAGAGGCATTAAAGACATTGTTAAAATAGTTAATGTGACTACAGTGGTTCAACCTCAATGTTCCCTGTCTCTTCCCTGTCAGTCTCCTATGCTGCTGATGTAGTGAACACAGTGCAGCGCTTCCATGTTTACGTCCGAACGCCGGCTCAGTATTGGCCAACGCTGTACACGTGAGCAGCACAACGTATGCGTGTGATGCCGACACAGGAGCTGGCCAATAATGAGTCGGCGTTCTCACATAGAACATGGAAGCGCTGCACTGTGTTCACTACATCAACAGCGTAGGAGACTGACAGAAGAAAATAAATTAAAGTAAAGTCATTATTTTTGTTTTGTTTTTGCGCACAAAAAGTATTCTTGTCGCTTCATAACATTAAGGTTGCACCACTGTAGTCATGTGGACTATTTTAACGATGTCTTTAGTACCTTTCTGGACCTCAAAAGGTGCAATGACGTTGCTGCCTATGTATGGTTCAGAAACCCTCGGATTTCATCAAAAATGTTTTAATTTGCGTTCCGAAGATGAACAAAGGTTTTACAGGTTTGGAACGACATGAGAGTGAGTGAATTTTTGGGTGAACTAAACATTTAAGAATGTTTACCAGTGCAGTTATAATTAAGCTACATTCTTCATCTGTCTGTCCAAATATACGAGTCCAAGTATTGTGAGCTATTATTACAATTTAAAATTAAAATGTTTTCTATTTTAATATGTTTTCAAATGTAATTTATTACTGAATTTTCAGCATCATTACTCTAGTCTTCAGTGTCACATGATCCTTCAGAAATCATTCTAATATGCTGATTTGCTACTCAAGAAACACAATGATGAAAACAGTTGTACTGCTTAATATTTTTGTGTAAACCATGATCCATATTTTTCAGGATTCTCAGTTGAATAGAAAGTTAAAAAGAAGAATGTTTTTTAATACTGAAACCTTTTATAAAAATATAAGCATTTACTGTCACTTTTGATAAATTTAATGCTTCCTTGCTGAATACAATTTTCGGTAACGCTTTAGATTACGGCCCGGAAAGTACTGCGTAATTACAACGAATTTACAGTGTAACTTTCGATAATTATAGTGTACCTATACAGTAAGTATGTGTAAGTATAGGGGAACAATATGTAAAGTCTTGGGAATAAAGGGGTAACAATCAGGAAAATGACAACTTAAATTATACTGTAAGTATTTTAGAACTAAGGGGTACTTATACTGTTATGATAGACAACAATCTTACATTTGGGAGCAATTTTGTCAAGAAAGTGCACTGATTAAGTTGTTCCAAGGCAAGTAGAAAGAACTATTGCAATCTTTTTTTAATACATGGGGAAATTACAGGCCGTAAATTAAAGTGGAGCTTGTTACACTCTTATTTCATGGAGTTACAGGGTAAGTATGACATTACGGGCCGTAAATTAAAGTGGAGCTTGTTACCCT
>RJVU01021200.1:4120693-4148900 GCA_003731715.1 Anabarilius grahami | reverse complement strand
TAATAATACTTTCATTCAGCAAGGACACATTCAATTGATCAAAAACAACATTTATACTTTTACTAAAGATTTCTCAGTTCAAATGCTGTTCTTTTGAACTTTCTATTCATCAAAGAATCCTTAAAAAAATGTATCCACAAAAATATTTCAGTTTCAACATTAATAAGAAATTTTACTTTCAAAAACATTTAAAAAGTGTTAATGACCTCAACATTTTGAAAGGTAGCTCAAAATATTTAGATAAAATATTATTATTAGACTTTTTATTCTGAATCTTAATTTGAATCTATTGAGTGCAGGCAGTATTTTTTCCTTTCATGCACAAAGCAATATATGTGCAACAATTTTTTTCTTTGAAATTTTTTTTTTTAGCAATGCATTTTTATTTTTGCTAGAGATTTTTCATTATATTTTATGTTTTCTTGAAAAATATAATGGCTTTCAGGGGGTAGCGTTAAGGGTTTGGACATTTTTATTAGCTTTATATAAAAACAACAGAAGTCTACAGTGTATTTTATTCAGATAGTGTGCACTTGTGTTTGTGTGTGTGCACACTTGACTGATTGACTAAGAGACTTCCAGTACTGTCAGCAGAACATTAGGGTCTTCAGGGTGATCAATTCTGTTTAATTACTTTCACTGGATCTGTCTGTCACCTTCACTCTTTACACTACACACATTGGCACTCATGTGGCTACTGGCCTCTTAAACACACATATAGTAACTGATAAACTCAAAGAAGGGCCTTCAGTCTTCAAATCAACACACAATCCTCTACTCAATCACTGCACCCCAAAAAACCTTTAACATGCTTTCAGAGAGATCTGCCTCCACCTTTTGGCTGTCCTGTGATATTTTGCAGTGAAATTCACTTGTTTTATGTGTTGGTACATTCTGACAGTTTATGACTTAATCTCACATATTGATTGGATTAAACAAGGCACGATTTGGCCTGACAAGACGTGCCAAGAGGCAGAGAGGAGAACAGAGAGCTGCACTCACCACTGTAAAGTAAACCAATGTAAAAAATGAAAATCTGTAAACCTGTTCTGACCCTTTAAAAAAATGACATTCATTATTCATAAGTATTATTCATATATATATATATATGGTATATTAAGTCCTGTAAACATTTAATATTATTTTGGTTAATTACCTGCCTCTCACTAGTCATTTAAAATTATCCTGTGGTGTCACAAATTAATAAAAATTAAATAAACACAATTTTTTACTTACAAAAAATTTAATTTAGTTTCAAATTGGTTACATTTATCACAAAACAGAACAACTTGAAATTTCATGTCAACTGCCGATTAGTATATGGTGCACTACTCAGTCAGAAGCTCTTATAAAAATGTTTTAATTAAAAGTAGCCTATATTAATGTGATTCAGCGCTAAAAACGCACACACAATAAGTAGTGCAACGATAAGAGGCATTTCACAATTATGATGTTTAAATGAGACACTATCCACGGAGCCAACACAGTCTGACCTATCCAATCTACCTGTCTGGGACAATTAACATAAAAGAAAGCCAAACACTCCTTCTCCATCTCTATGTAGTCTGGATACCGGACGTCTGCGTGACCCACTAACCCTCTTCAGCCGCGAGATGACACCGCCACACGCGCGCAAGCAGACACACACAAAGACTGACCATTACAAATGATCAGCACGCGGTATTTAACTCTATCGGGAACTGCAGTGCGCTAAATATATCGATGTTGTCTACCTTACCCACATGGAGCCGCCTACGTAATGTTGCCTTTTCATGTGTAAAGGGTTACGGGGCATCAAAATAGATACCCCCCAACCCCCCCTTCTGACACGTCAGGGGTCCTATGAAGAAGACCACCAAGTAAACGAGTATGAACAACTGAGCCGTGTGTAAATGTGATTTAAATCACCTCGTTCTGTCACTTCCCCTGCCGTCAAGGTCAGACGTCCTATTGTATCATGTCACTGTATCACTTACAACGTCTTCAAGTAAATCATCCCAGGGTTATAAATATCATTAAACGCATCCGCTCACCAGCTTCAGGCTGATGCACGCACACACCTTTTTAACAGGTAGAGAGAGAACAAGTGATCGTTGATCATTTAGGCCGTCTTGTGTCTCGTCTGGCACTGGGATGTCTGGTTGTCTGGCGCCTATATTCCCAGTAACGAGTACATTAAGGGGTAACAATAGATAACTAAGCATTCGAATTGCATAGCATCGTCTGACATAAAACTGCATGCATTTCACATGCATAATCATTTACAACTATACAGCATGCATAAAGCTGCATATTACAAATGACTTGGACAGATACTCCGGAACTGTTCAAAGCAGGTTGTGTCTTAGATACAGGCTGTCTAACATGCAGTGGGTCCTTGTGTTTAAGGCATCGTGGAGTAAAACACACATACATACACAGTGAGCCTGAATCGCAGCCATATTATCCCCAGCCTCCCAGTGCAGTAACCATGACAACAGGATGGCTGGGAGACACTGCGCTCTCTCAAAAGGCTTCGGCTGGTGCTTTCTTCCTTCCAAAATAGACCCCAGAAGCTTTTCAAGAGCACCTCGTCCTCCATATAAAACAGAAGGGCTCTCTCTCTCTAGCATTTAAAAGCACAGAGGCCACGCATATAACCTGAGAACACGTTGCATTTTCATGCATACTATATAGAAAATAACTGCCGGCACAGCAAATGCATGCAACATAACATGTAAGCATTAAATGTGCACCAAAGAGCAAAAGCATTGACATGAGCATAAAATGCGAAACCGTTAGTGATGCACTAAATAACCCAATTATAAGCGTCCCAGATGAATATGAGATATAATATAGGCTACTCACCGCCAAAAGAAAAAAAGCAATTCAAATCCGTCCTGCAAATGAAGCAATTTTGGAAGCGCGGACGTCTTGTCTGCCTATATCATCCGAGCTGATCGATTTGCTGTTTTAAGGAGGAAGCTCTGCAAAAAAGCTTATCAGAACCGAGTCTGACACCTGCCGTTTCCTCTCGCCACCGCGTGGACAGCGCACAGCGACCGACAGACCGACCGGCTGCGCGTGAGAGCTCAGTTGTGTGTATGAGTGAGTGCGCGAGCTGCGGCGGCTGTCTCGTGCCCCCGCGACGCGCTGGATGAGCAGCAGTTCAGACTAACAGTCTTTCCACGTCAATAATACATTATAAAGCACAGTTCACGCGCACTGGGGGTTTACGAAAATATTCAGACTCATTCGTCTTATAGGCCTCTAAGCCATCATGTCAATACAAAATCAATATGACACGAAAAAGAGACATTTGCATATCATAAGGTTGGTTGTCACTTCTCTAAAATGAATAAGAACCTTTCATGAATAAGAATAATTTGTATTTTATTATCTGAAATATGTCCCAGTTTCATCATGCAATTCTAAGAAAATCCTGATAAACATGTAAATAACTGCCCAAGTACTGTATGTCTCCAGTGTTGCACATAATGCCATTAAATTTTTGTTGTAAAAATCTAATTAGAAATTCCATCTGGCATTATATCATAACAGTATTGTCTGTTGTCCAGACACGTGTCTCAATACAATAATTAATAAAAATATATTTTATCTAATCATAAGGTTAAGGTAGTTAATTTAAAATCCTGAATGTTCCTCAAATAAAATGTCTTGATTTTTAGACAGGCAATATTTCAGGCATACCTTTGAATTGGGACCTAGGTCAAGAAGTTCAGGACAATCTTGAAAAAAGTATACTGTAAGAAAAAAATCTGTAGAAAGATTTAAATGGTACTAGTCATTTTCTGCCAGGACATTTTCATTTAACCCTAATACACAGCACAATACAATGCATAATTCAAAATATGGGGAAAATATCCGTGAAAAAATCAATACGAGAAATTCTGGAATACCTCATGTCTAATTCACACTAAGACTGACTTTTTTTTTTTGCAAAATATGGGAGCCATTTGTCATCATCATTCTTTATTTAACCAGGTTAAAAATAGTGACCCGGCCAAGAAAGCAGCTACAATAACAAACATACAAATACACATCAAAACAGAAAAACACAATCAAGGATCACAACAGCATTTTACTTAAGAATAAAACACATAATATGTTAAAAGTTAAAAATTCAAACCAATCCATTTGTAACATTATGTCATTTGGATTTCACAGGTGAGTCGTTATATCCAAATGGAAATGGAAGTTTGAACTTTGTGAGCTGGATGTTCCCTTTTTGTGTGTGTGTGTGTGTGTGTGTTCTTGTTTATATTACATCGTGGGGACCAAATGGCCCCACGATGTAATAAAAACCTGAGTTCACCTACATTGTGGGGACCAGCCAGCGGTCCCCACGAGGGAAATGGATTAATAAACATACTAAATGATGTTTTTTTGAAAATGTAAAAATGCAGAATGTTTCCTGTGATGGTTAGGTTTAGGGATAGGGGTAGTGTAGGGGGATAGAAAATACAGTTTGTACAGTATAAAAACCATTACGCCTATGGAGAGTCCCCACTAAGATAGCAAAACAAACCTGCGTGTGTGTGTGTGTGTGTGTGAATATTGTTAATTTTCTCAACGAATGGATGTTGTTTTTGAATTCTATCTTGTGAAAATTACATCCTGTTACTCAACATCTTTCACAGAAATATATGATGATAATGGAATATTCATAAAAAGTTTTGAATAAGCATGTATGTAATTGACTAATTGACTGAAAACTTTACGGCTACTGAGATAACTGAGCCCTAGATATAATGTGAAAATAGCCTCATTCTCCCTTACTTTTCAAAATGTGACATTTGCTTATAATGTGCTTTCACTTCTCCAAATATCAAGACCATTTGCATATAATTGTGTTTTAAAACCCTATTGCAATGGATAGGAAACATGATATTCTATCTGTGACTTAAAGGGGGCAACACTGATGGTCTGCATTTGAAAGGGAGTATTAATGGATCTATACATTGGATTCTTTGACCTTTAATGGCCTTAAGCAATGAGAAGCCGTGCTATACTGTGAAAAAGTGGTGGTTAAAGGGTGTTAGACATTATTATCTTATATATGCCTTTGATATCAATAAGCCTGTATATACAATAAGCATGATTATGTGACAATGGCTATTTAGGATGACATGGCTGTGTGAATTTTTAAGACAGAGGAATAGAGCTCGAAATGTCACTAACTCAAAATCTGGTGACTGGGAGCTGTCAGTTTTTGATAAAGGCATAAATGAGATTTTCTAAATGGGCAAGTCTCTTCTGTTTGTTTAATTTGCATTTTGCACCAGCCGGTGAACACCCACACTGTCATCCTGATGTTCATCCAAGGAGAAACTGGAAAGGAAACCCGTATTAGAGAGAAAGATAGAGAGAAAAAAAGAAAAATATACCATTCACCTGTGCTAATGATACTTCAGGGACCTGAGGGTAGGTTTATGGGCTCTGCTTGTGTAGTTGAGTGAGAGAAAATGAAAATTGTGGCCCAGGATCAGGAACACCACAACAGCAGACCCCCAGACACTGTCAATCTTAATCACTTATTCATTAGACCTCCACCCTCTTCCTCCTCCATCCCTTCATCCCATGGGATCCCGTGGAGGCAGGTTGGGGGTGGGACATCCCAGCTCGACAGCAGGAGGATTCCTGATGGACTGTCTGTGTTGGGAATGTCGCAGTAAGGTGGAGTGTCAGAATACAGAAATGGGGGGATGAGAGGAGACACAAATGGAGGTGTTTTTTGGGGGGAAGAGTGAGAATGGAAGAAAGGTGTTATAGAGCTTAAATAGATGGAAACTATTGTACCATGGATGGATGGGTGGATAGATAGATAGACAGACTGGAGGATAAATATGCACTCTTAAAAATAAAGGTTCCAAAAGTGGGTTTTGCAATGGTGGCATAGAAAAACCATTTTTGGTTCCCAAAATAAGTTCAGTTCTTAAAAGACCAATATTTTTGTTAGTGTGAAGAACATTTTAAAAATGTAAAGAAACATTTTCTACTATAAAGAACTTTTTGTGCAATGATGTAAAGGTTCCAAGGATGTAAAGGTTCTTCATGGAACCATCAAAGCCAATAAAGAACCTTTATTTTTAAGAGTGTGGAATGATGAGTTAGAGTTAGATGAGTTAATTTCACCCTTGTGTAAATTCAAACTGGTATGCCTCTATTTTCTCTGTGGAACACAAAGGAAGAAATAGCTTATAGCTATAAAACCGCTTTGCATAAAGCATGGACTGAGATTTAAAATTGATGTTGACTAACATTTTTCTCCTCTGTCAAATCGCTAAAATCTCATACATGGTTTTGCTCAGATAAAAATGGAGTTACACATCATGGACACTTTCTTTTTTGCTCTCTGAAAAGTCTCCCGGGGACTGGTGTTGAAAATTAGCATGTGTGCTAAACACATATGGTTCGTATGGAATATGGTATGGAATATGGTTCGTCCAAAGTAACTGTTATGTCCATGTCAAATAAAAATGTAATAATAATAATGAAACAGCATTAGTTCTTGTTTGTGAGGTAATGAAAAATTTCACACCAGTTTAAAAATATAAAATCGAGATTGAAACTGGAGAGCTGCAGCAGATGGGAATGTTTTCCATGAAAACATTTTTATCTTTATTAATAGATTAAATGTGCAGGTGCATTTTTGGCCAAGCCCCCATTCATTTTTGACCCATGGCCAGGGGAAGGCTAAGCCTTACACACGCTCTGCCTATGTACGCCTTTGTGATGTTTTGAATAAGGGACCTGTAGCAGCTGAAATTACATATTGTGCCTTTAATGTTAGTTAATGCATTAGCTAAAAAAAAACTATAAATAAACCATGTTTACAGCATTTATTAATCTTTGTTTCTAAAAATACATTTGTTCATTGTTCACGATAGTTCACAGTGCATTAACTAATACACAGATACAACTTGATTTTAAAAATGTATTAGTAATTGTTGAACTTTACATTTTTAATAAATAATAAATGCTGTAGAAGGACTGTCCATTGTTAGTAAATGAAACCTTGTAAAGTGTTACCCTAAATATACCTAAAATACCCTAAAATAAATTTCATTTGTAGATTAACTATTCTTTTCAAGAAATGAAGATATGGAGGCTGGGAGGGACAGATGGATGGGCTCACTGATGGATGTATGGTGAATGGAGAATGTGATGTAAAGAAATGATTGATGGATGGTCAGAGGGAGAAAATAGAGTGTGACAGAGATGGGAGACGTGGGAAGAGGAGGGAGAGACTGGCCTCGGGGATACTTAGCAAGCAGAGACAGTAAGAGCCAGGGGACAGCATGGACTGAATGTGATTGGTCATTTTTGGGTCTTGAGTCCAGGGATGAGAATAAAAGAGACACAGCCGGTTTCCCAGAGGCCTCTCCTGAACCCTGGTCCACTGTTTTTTCACCACACAATATACACTGGCTGGAGGCCAGCAGGAATGTCCAAACAGAAACACACATGGACAAAAAGAGCCTGCAAGATAGCAGGGTGAATGTAAAGACGTCTGGGGGTGTTTAGAGAACTGGTTAGTCTAGATTGGGGAAGGGGGAGGAGCTGTAGTGCTGGCACAAGGCATTGTGGGTAAACTCCATGGGGACGGCCAGGTGAGGAAAGCAGTTAAAAGAAGCTGAGTCAGTGGGAGAGAGGGAAAGATGGGGTACAACATGGATAGAATGATGAATATAGTTACAATAAGTTGGCACTACGGCGTTAGAATAAATAGAGAGGGTGTAAAAAATGTCATTGTTTCCTCACCCTCATGATGTTCTGTATGACTTTCTTTCCTCTGTGGAGCATAAAAGGAGTATTAATAAGAGGTGCATTTATTTTACATAAAACAACAACTAATATTGTGAAATATTGTTACAATTTAAAATAACAGTTTTCTATTTTAATGTTTTTAAAAATATAATTTACTTCAGACAGCATCCTAAAATATTGATTTGCTCTTCAAGAAACATTTCTCATTATTATCAATATATAATATTTTTTGTTGTCTATACATTTTATTCAGGTTTCTTTGATGAATAGAAAGTTCAAAAGAACAGCATTTATTTAAAATAGAAATCTTAAGTAACATAATAAATGTTTTAAAAAACTTATCAAAAATATCTTCTGTAAATTAACTGGTATCTGTCAAGCTACAAGAAAAGCACAATGAAAGAACTTAAAGGGTTAGTTCACCCAAAAATGATAATAATGTCATTTATTACTCACCCTCATGTCGTTCTACACCCGTAAGACCTTCGATCATCTTCGGAACACAAATTATCTAACACAATATCTAAATGGGCCGATTTCAAAACACTGCTTCAGAGCTTTACAAATCGAATCAGTGAAATGGAGCGCCAAAGTCACGTGATTTCAGCAGTTTAGCCATTTGATAGGAGATCCGAATCACTAATTCAAAACAAAAGATTCATAAAGCTCAGAAGCTTGATGAAGCAGTGTTTTGAAATCAGCCCATATAGATATTGTTGAAAAGTATTTATTTTGTTATTTTGGCTCACAAAAAGTATTCTTGTCGCTTTATAATATTAAGATAGAACCACTAAACTCACATGAACTGTTTCAAATGTGGTTTTATACCTTTCTGGATCTTGAGAGTTTGAATGGCTTTGCTCTCAATAGAGGCCTCACTGAGCCATCGGATTTCATCAACAATATCTTAATTTGTGTTCCGAAGACGAATAAAGGTCTTACAGGTGTAGAACGACATGAGGGTGAGTAATAAATGACACTACTTTCATTTTTGGGTGAACTAACCCTTTAATACAATCATGCGCTATATTTTCAGTCTTCGGGAGTCATATAACTATTTTGTAAGGAAATGTCTGATATTAAAGTAGTTATGCACAGAAAATCCACTCTACTGAGGCTGTAAAATCTCATTTTGTGCATATTCAAACATTAGTGCATATTCAAAAGATCACTGGTTCTAGATCAATAGAATTGACAGAGACAGCTACGCAACTAACATTTTGACGCTTCAAAAAGTTAATTACGAGATCGTAAAACCAATCCATATCAATTGAATGGTTTAGTCCAAATTTCCTGAAGAGACACAATCACTTTCTATGATGAACAAATTGAATTTAGGCTTTTATTCACATATGAATTGTAGATGTGTAGCTGTCAACAGAGGGACAGAAAGCTCTCATGTTTCATTAAAAGATCTTCATTTGTGTTCCGAAGATGAACGAAAGTCTTACAGGTTTGAAACGACATGAGGGGGAGTAATTAATGACAGAATTTTAATTTTTGGGTGAGCTATACCTTTAAATCTGACATGATTTAAGGCGCACACATCATGATTTACGGTCACATTTACTGTTGCTCATTGAAATCCAGTCATTTCAATGTAAATTGGTGCAATTAATTTTTTTTTGCCTAATTTCATTATGGGAATTCTGCATTAGGTTCAAGTTTGGTAAACTTTGACACATAAACTCACAGGACCAACCAATAGCATGCTCCTTGGTTAGGCAGTGACCTCTGCAAGGGTGGAGATTCGTAACTTAGTAACAAAGCAAAACTGAAGTTCCACAATGGACGAGGTGATTATTCTGGCGGTGTCTACTGTCCAGATTTGTATAACACTATACACTTTCATATTATAAAATGATCTATAAAAAAAGACTGTTTGGAATGCAGTTATTTAGGGTTGGATCGTTTACTAACTCTAACTCTATCTACTAATAGCTTTGGATGTTTATTTTGTCATCATTATTCCTGTATCATTCATCGTAGTTTGTCACATGCAATCCCATCTTTCACCTGCAAAATTTCAGAGGTGAACACACATTTACTCACCAATGATGAACAGTTTATTTAATGGTGGGCAGAGGAATTGCAGATTTAAAGGGGAGAGAAGGATATGGGAGATGTTGAGATGCTGAAGGTGAACTGTTGCTGGGGTGCGCATTTTTGGCTGGTTTATGGAGGGATGGTTTTGGTTCAGCTGTGCAGTGTCAGCCCAGTGAACAGGAACCAGTCATCCCTTGACATTTGAAAAGCCTGACAAGACCATAATATTTACAGTACTGCTAAGAATGTGTGTGTGTGTGTGTGTGTGTGTGTGCGCACTTCTTAGGTTTATAGTCTAATGCAAGATCTCCAGCAACACAATCCATTAAAGGGCATTTTCAGACCTGTAGATCATTTGCTTTGTTCCGAAACATGGACTTAAAGGATAGTTCACTTCAGAATTAAAATTTCCTTATAATTTACTCACCCCCATGCCATCAAAGATGTTTATGTCTTTCTTTCTTCAGTCAAAAAGAAATTAAGGTTTTTTTAGGAAAACATTCCAGGATTTTTCTTGATATTGTGAACTTTACCAGGGTATAACGTGTTGAATGTCCAAATTGCAGTTTCAGTGCAGCTTCAAATGGCTCTACATGATCCCAGCCACGGAATAAGGGTCTTGTCTAGTGAAACGTTCTGTCATTTTCAAAAAAAAAAAAAAAAAAGATATACTTTTTAACCACAAATGCTCATCTTGCTCTGCTCTGCGATGCGTCACACATTATGTAAATAACCCTCAGTTATTTGAATTAGTTTTGGGTATTAATATATTATTCTGATATTATTTATAGTAATTCTATATTTTCTTAATAAGAGTTTTGTTTATTTTATCTTGAAATGTTATTTGCCTGCTTTAAATTATTATGCCTAGACCTTTATTCTGTGGTCATGGATTCACAGTGTTTAATTATAGTATTAAGGACACTTTCAAATGAATTTAGGCATCTAGTCACTGTTTGTTGTTTTATTTTTTTTGTATTTTTTATTATTATTATTATTTTTGTCTTTGTTGTTTGGCACCTGGTTGGAAAGGAGTACAAGATATTCATGTATATTTATGTACTCATATATAAACTGTATCTTGTCTTTATGATTATTTTAATGTGTTTGCTTGATTTATGAGTAATTTTATGTTGTTTATGATAAATGTTAGTACTAATTTCCTAATTTTGTTGCTATATAGTTGATTGTTTTGTTTCATTTATATGAATGTGAATTATTTACAAATTCCAATATTGTTATCTGTTCTAACTCTTACGGTGTTGTGACTGTGTTGTTAAAGTGTTGTGAAGGTGTTATGAAGTTAATAAGGACAATAAACAAAGAAAGGAGCAGTACAACCTTTATTATTTCAGACAGGCTGCTACAGTAAGAGTTTGCTCTGATTGATTCCATTTGCTGATGTAAATGATGACAGACCAAGGATCCAAGTTGTGCACTCCTGAGAAAGAAATGGAAGCATTAAAAATCATACCTTCTCAAAACAAAGATACAGATGATGAGATGGAGGATCATTTCGAAGGTGTAAAGACAGATGAAGTATGTCGCTCTGTCTGCGAATGAATTCCAACAAAAAAGATGCTTGCATATCCAAGAGAGGAGTCACAAAAGGCAGAAAAGAAAACTTATGCATGCATGTGAAAAATGGAAAGCTGTGAGGCTCGAAAGGCAAGAGGACAGTTGAAAACAGACATTCCGGACAGTCAACTAGCAGCACTTATAGACACATTGGAAAATGAAAGAGACAGTGTGATAAATGCATACGTTAGAGTTAGAAGTTATGTTACTCCATCTACTGATACAAGAAGACGAATTGATGCATGCGATGCTGTCAAAGGACATTGTAAAGATTGCTTATGAGAGGATTTCAGGTGTTGATTGGGACTTTGACGGTGAAAGAGTAATGGAGCGTCTTTGTGAATTGCTTGATTGAGATTATGCTCGCTCAGTCTATGGGTCTACAGTCTCACGTGTCAGCTCCAAGTCAAGTATGCCCATAAGTCAACCTTTACTGAACTCCATCCTGATGGCTAAACGAATAAAGGCAGCAGCAGAGCTTGCAGCTAAGGATACAGAATACACAACAACATTGGAGGAAAAAGAACAAAGGGAAAGAATACAACTTCTAGAAGAGAAGCAAAAGAGAGAACTTGATGCTCAAAGGAGTGATTTGAAAGATTACAAGTAGTAAAGGAGGTAAGAGCAGCTAGAGCAAGACAAGAAGTGTATGACAAGGAAAAAAACATTCACTCTGCTAACCAGAATGATGGGCTGCAGCAACCTGTAAGCATTACCATACAAGAACCTGTGTATTCATCCTTGATTAAGCCAACACTCAATGAAAAAGCATCATCGCCACCTCCCAATGCTGATGTGTCTTACCTTGCGAAGGATGTCCAAGACAGTATAACGCTGAACAGACTTCCTATACCAGAGCCTACAGTCTTTAGTGGTGACCCCATTCACTTTATTGAGTGGAAAGCTTCATTCTAATCACTCATCGACAAAAGGCATATCTCCTCAGCAGATAAGTTATACTACTTGAAGAAGTGTGTCACTGGTTCTGCCCTGAAAACTCTAGAAAGCATCTTTTACAGAAACAATGAGGAAGCTTACAAGGATGTATGGAAAAGACTTCAAGATCGCTATGGACAGCTATTCATTATACAAAGAGTATTCAGAGAGAAACTAGCAAGCTGGCCCAGAATCCAGCCCAAGGATGCTGAAGGACTCCGAAATTTCTCAGATTTCCTGAATGCATGTAAAGACGCTATGTCTCATGTTAAAGGTGCACTATGTAATATTTTCTGTCCGCTAGATGTCGCTAGAGGCCTATTCAAAACAAAGGCGTATGATGATGGCAAGTTTGAGTGTGGAATCTTGGGACATGTGGTCTTCACCTCAACGGACGGTGGAATTGGGATAGGACTCAGGAAGAAATCATGATCATGAATGTGATTATTAACGTTACTGTAGTATGAAGCAGAGCAGGACCGAGTGTTGTGGGAGCTGAACGAGGCCGCTGGAGCGATTGCGCAACACACGCCGTGAACAGCTGAACTTTTATTACGTCACAGTCGCCGGCGCCGCTTTTGCTTTTCTGGTCATGAATATGAGGTAACGTAGCTCTGTTTATCATATTAGCTACATTTGACTTTGTTGAAAATTATATTATAACGTTACTCTGTGCATTCACTTGGCGGCTGCTGTGAGACACTTGTTACACACTGCAGTAAGCTAGATCGATTTTAGAATATCCTATTAAATGCTGGATGGCTTGTGTTGATAAATTGCATGCAATTAATTTTAAAACGTATTGTATGATGGTGAAAATTCTGTATTACTGTTACTAAAAATAAAGCTGCATCTGATTATGCTATGTTAGCTACTTCACAAAATAGTTTTTTTTTTTTCTGAGGCATGGTAAAGCATGGTTGTGGCGAGGGGGGTGTGGTTCAGCGAACGCTGCAGCGGGGGAGAGCGCCAGGAGACGCTTGGTGAATGAGCGGGTTAAACGTAAATAACGAACACCTGTTTCTGATTACAGTGATTGGTGTGGAGAAAGGATAAAACGCCAGGAGAAGCAGGAGTGTGTGAGAGAGAGAGGGACTGCTGACTGGGAACACTCGTCCTTGGAGAGGAACTTTCTGGAGTGAACTTTATGTTATTGTTGAGATCTGTTGTGGTTGTACACTGTTATTTATTTTGGAGAAAGTCAAAGCCGACCCTTGTCGTCTTCCTTCCCTACGAACTTTGTTCTTTTACTACACTGGTGCCGAAACCCGGGAGGGAAGACGGAAGCCGCCGCCATGCAGACGACCTCCGCCCAGCCGTTTGCGGACATCATCTCGTCCCTCACGGTCTTACACCAAGAACAACATCAAGCCCTGCTGGACCTACGTACTGATCAGGAGCTGCGTTTCCAGGCGATCGTACAGGCCCAGCAGGAAGACCGCGAGAGGTTCCGGAGCTGGATTGACCGGGAGGTTCGTACGGAGACCACCGGACAGAGCGCTGCGCCCACCCACCCGTCGCTGAACAAGACGGGGCCACACGACGATCCAGAAGCCTTCATGGACTTGTTTGAGAAATCAGCGGAGGCTTCTGGGTGGCCCCGAGACCAGTGGCCGGTGCGCCTCATCCCGCTTCTATCCGGTGAGGTGGCGGCGCAGCAGCTCCCCTTACAGAACCTCCTGGTGTTCAACGACCTCAAACGGGCCATCCTCCAGCGAGTCGGCCGGACTCCGGAGCAACATCGTCAGCGTTTCCGCTCCCTGGATCTGGGGGAGTCCGGTCGACCATTTGTGATGGCCCACCAGCTCCGGGACTCCTGCCGCAGATGGCTACTGGCTGAGGGAGGCGACGTGGAGGATGTCATCGATAAGGTGGTACTGGAGCAGTTCATCACTCGGCTCCCGAGGAAAACAGCCGAGTGGGTCCAGTGCCACCGTCCCACGTCGCTGGACTCAGCCATCCAACTAGCGGAGGATCACATGGTGGCGTGCCCAGGGGTCGGCGAACCCCTTCCATCTATCTCTCTCTCTCCTTCTTTTCCCCCTCCCTCTCTCTCTAGACCTGTCCCTCTCCCCAGGTCCCGTCCGCCCGGCCCACCTCATGCCCAGGGGGCTGGACCCCGCTCCGGCTTCTCCCGTTTCTCCACGCCAACCGTTTAACCCTCTCTCTGCCACGAGAGCAGCGGGCAGGTCTGGGCCGGCCTGTTGGCGTTGCGGGGACCCGGAGCATTTTGTGGATAAGTGTCCAGTGATGGAGGTTGGGACAATGATCCGGGTCACCCACGGTCAGCCTGGCTGGTACCAAATACCTGTGAGTATCAAGGGGGGTACCTATCAGGCTTTGGTGGATTCTGGATGTAACCAAACCTCGATTCATCAAAGCCTGATTTCAGCCGGGGCTTGGATACAAGCCACATGGTTAAGGTGCGGTGGGTGCACGGGGATGTGGTGGAATATCCTTTAGCGCGATGATTTTCCCCTGGAGCAGTCTCAGGATGAAACGCTAAAACATGCTTTTGAAAAGGTCTCTGTCATTGATGGTCAGCCTCTCCAGCCTGGACGCGCGCTCACTTATCCGTATTTTGCGATTATAAAAGATAGGTTGTATCGAGTGACCCAAGACACTCAAACAAAACAAGATACAACCCAGTTATTAGTTCCAAGGAGCCACAGGGAAATGCTTTTCCATGCGGCTCATTCTAATCCAATGGCTGGTCATTTAGGACAAACAGCGACACTAAATCGCCTCATGACCCGATTTTTTTGGCCGGGCATCCACGAGAATGTGCGCAGGTGGTGCGTGTCTTGTCGTGACCACCCCACCGGCCACCCCAAAAGCGCCTTTGCGCCCCCTCCCTTTAATGCAGGTCCCCTTCGAACGAATTGGTATGGACCTCATCGGGCCATTAGAGCGATCATCGAGAAGGCATCGTTTTGCATTAGTCATTGTGGATTATGCAACGCGATATCCTGAAGCAGTGGCTCTCCGCAACATTTCCACTAAGAGTGTTGCGGATGCACTGTTTAGTTTAATCTCCCGAGTGGGGATTCCGAAAGAAATCCTCACTGATCAAGGCATGGCGTTTATGTCACATATGTTACACGAACTTTATGAGTTATTGGGCATTAAATCGATTCGTACCAGCGTCTTTCACCCACAAACGGACGGGCTGGTCGAACGGTTTAATCGCATGCTTAAATGGAAGACGCCAAAAATTGGGATAAATGGTTAGAACCCCTGTTGTTCGCTGTGCGAGAAGTCCCGCAAGCCTCCACGGGGTTTTCCCCCTTCGAGCTTCTCTTTGGTCGCCAGCCCCGCGGGGTACTGGACGTCCTGAGAGAGACTTGGGAGGACGGACCATATCAATCAAAAAATGAAATTCAGTATGTGCTGGACTTGAGAACAAAACTCCACACTTTGGGGGGCTATCCATGGAGAATTTGTTACAAGCCCAGGACAGACAAAGCCGGCTGTATGACAGGGGAACTAATCTGCGCAAATTTGCACCGGGAGATAAAGTGCTTGTATTGCTCCCCACTTCAAGCTCTAAATTACTTGCAAAGTGGCAAGGACCGTTTGAGGTCACACGGCAGATTGGTGAGCTCGATTATGAAGTAATATGATCTTATAGGAGGGGAACACGTCAAATTTACCACCTCAACCTCCTTAAAAAATGGAATGAGGCAGAATCAGTGATGCTGGCGACGGTGATTAGCGGAGAGGATGATCTCGGGCCAGAGGCGAATATAAAAAAAACAATCCCTCGCGCTGGCCCCAGGTGGAGATCACCTCTCGCCCTCACAGCTCACTGATTTGACTAAGTTACAAGCAGAGTTGCTGACGTGTTTTCTCCCCTACCGGGTCATACAGACCTCATTCAGCACCACATCGAGACCGAGCCGGGCGTTGTGGTTCGCAGCCGGCCATATAGGTTGCCTGAGCACAAGAAAAAAGTAGTTCAGGAAGAATTAGGGGCAATGCTTGAAATGGGAGTGATAGAAGAATCCAGCAGTAACTGGGCGAGCCCGATAGTTTTGGTTCCCAAAACGGACGGCTCAGTGCGGTTCTGTGTGGATTATCGCAAGGTGAACGCTGTGTCGAAATTCGACGCGTATCCAATGCCACGGGTGGACGAATTGCTTGACCGGCTCGGTACGGCTTGCTTTTATTCGACATTGGACTTAACGAAGGGATATTGGCAGATCCCCTTGTCGCCTTTATCCAGAGAAAAGACAGCTTTCCCGATGCCGTTTGGATTACACCAATTTGTTACTCTTCCGTTCGGGCTGTTCGGGGCACCGGCCACCTTTCAGCGTCTCATGGATAAAATTTTGCGGCCCCATGGTGCATATGCTGCTGCTTATCTGGATGATATTATTATCTTCAGTAATGATTGGCAGCGGCATATGCAGCATTTGAGGGCCGTCCTGAGATCGCTGAGGGGGGCCGGGCTCACGGCCAACCCGAAGAAGTGTGCAATTGGGCGCGTGGAAGTAAGGTATCTGGGCTTCCACTTGGGACATGGACAGGTGCGTCCCCAAATTGATAAGACGGCAGCAATTGCGACCTGTCCGCGTCCCAAGACCAAAAAGGAGGTTAGACAGTTCCTTGGGCTAAGGTAAAGGCTGCTCTATGTGGCGGGCCATTGCTTCACTCTCCTGACTTTTCTCTCCCTTTTGTGTTGCAGACTGACGCATCGGACAGGGGGCTGGGTGATGTCCTGTCCCAGGAGATAGAGGGGGAGGAACGGCCGGTGCTGTACATTAGCCGTAAGCTCTCTAAGAGAGAGGCTAAGTACAGCACCGTGGAGAAAGAGTGTTTAGCCATCAGGTGGGCTGTCCTCACCCTCCGCTATTATCTTCTGGGATGGGAATTCACCCTCTGTTCGGACCAAGCTCCCCTGCAGTGGCTCCACCGCATGAAGGATACCAACGCGTGGATCACTCGTTGGTATCTAGCTTTACAGCCTTTTAAATTCAAGGTGATCCACAGGCGGGGTGTTCAGATGGCTGTGGCCGATTTCCTCTCCAGAAATTGGGGGGGGCTGCAGGCCGGATGGCTCCCCGGCCTGAGTCGGGCGGTGGGGGTATGTGGCGAGGGGGGCGTGGTTCAGCGAACGCTGCAGCGGGGGAGAGCGTCAGGAGACACTTGGTGAATGAGTGGGTTAAACGTAAATAACGAACACCTGTTTCTGATTACAGTGATTGGCGTGGAGAAAGGATAAAACACCAGGTGTGAGAGAGAGAGGGACTGCTGACTGGGAACACTCGTCCTTGGAGAGGAACTTTCTGGAGTGAACTTTATGTTATTGTTGAGATCTGTTGTGGTTGTACACTGTTATTTATTTTGGAGAAAATAAAAACTCTCAGTCAGCAGTCAAAGCCGACCCTTGTCGTCTTCCTTCCCTATGAACTTTGTTGAACAATGGTACTCAAATAAATCAAGAAAATTATATTTAAACAATTAGACTAAACGTGTTGAGCTATATAATAACAATTAGTTTTCTGTCTATAAACATAACCAAACACTTGTTCACTTGTCTATTAATATATTAAAGCGTCTACAAAATAAAACCGGAAACCGAGGGTAACGTGGGTATGAGGATTCATTGATATCAAGTGAAAGTTTCCAGTCTTAGAGTCAGAGGCTTTAATTCCCCAGTAGTTCTAGGACTTCCCCCTGCATACACTAAGGAATGCATCTCTGTGGACTCTGCACACATCCCTATCAGTGAGACTGCCAGGTGTTGGAAACATCTTGCTCCTCTGACAGACAGAATTCTCCCGCTTCAAGACTGTGAGGTTGGCCTATTAATAGGATATAATTTTTGCAGAGCTTTAGCACCCAGAGAAGTGATTCTTGGAACAGACAACGAGCCATATGCTGTTTGCACGGATCTCGGATGGAGCATTGTGAGCCCTTCCTTGATACATCATAAGTAAAGCGATGTTAGCATGTGTCACAGAGTATCTATTAAGGAGATTCCTTCTGATCAAAGTGCTGGAGTCAGATTTCAAGGATACTGAAGAAAACACAAGAATGGTCTCAAGAGGACATTATGTTCTTGAATAAACTGGAAGAAAACATCAGAATGAACAAAGACAGCCAATTGGAAATGCCCCTTCCATTCAAGAAAAGACCCTATCTTCCAGATAATGAGCCTCTCGCGGTGCATTATAGGTATTCTCTAGCCGTTGAGCGTACATCTGTTGTACACTCGTTATTGTGGTGCATTGTGGGAATGAGTGCACTCAATATCATCCACTATGGTTTTGGAAACCACTACAAATGGCTGTGCCCTCAAATAGTGCCCTATTTAAGGGTATAGGAAGAGATTTCGGGCACAGCCTAAGTCAAACGCCCTTTACATAAAAGGTAAAACAACAATGTCTGACAATTTTGAAGATGGAGGAGAAAATTAGAGTTTTTCGCTCTACCGTGGTACTTCCGCCTACGTCATGCATGACCTTTCCAATGTGATTATGTAATGCGTGGTGCATTGCAGAGCACTGCAAGATGAGCATTTGTGGTTAAAGAGTATATACATTTTTTTTATTTTTATTTTAAAATGGCTAGAAAAAGATTCGCTAGACAAGACCCTTATTCCTCGGCTAGGATCGTGTAGAGCCCTTTGAAGCTGCATTGAAACTGCAATTTGAACCTTCAACCCGTTGTACCCTGGTGAAGTCCATTATATGGAGAAAAATGGAATGTTTTCCTCAGAAACCTTAATTTCTTTTTGACTGAAGAAAGAAAGACATAAACATCTAAATTATCAGAAAATTTTAATTGTGAAGTGAACTAATCCTTTAATTTGTTACAATGTTGCATTTTCTTCTTGGTTCGGTTCGGTTCGGTTTCACAAGACAACATTTCAACGCATACCAAAATGTGTTTATGCAAGTCACATGTGAGTAAAACTGTCCTCTTATCGATCAGAGTTCTCCTGTTTATGTTCCTCTGCGACATGCATTCGCTCAAGTTCGCTCCGTGGCCTTGTGGCTTTGTCTGTAGCTGTTGTGACATGCAAACACTTATATAAACGTAGCCTTGATTCTCAACGCATGCTGAGGCGCACAGTGTGCAGAAGTCGCCAACTTTCTGCAGAGTCAATAGCTACAGACCTCCAAACTTCGTGTGGCCTTCAGATTAGCTCAAGAACAGTGCGTAGAGACCTTCATGGAATGGGTTTCATGGCCGAGCAGCTGCATCCAAGCCTTACATCCCCAAGTGCAATGCAAAGCTTCGGATGCAGTGGTGTAAAGCACGCCGCCACTGGACTCTAGAGCAGTGGAGACGTGTTCTCTGGAGTGAAGAATCACGCTTCTCTGTCTGGAAATCCGATGGACGAGTTTGGGTTTGGCGGTTGCCAGGAGAACGGTACTTGCCTGACTGCACTGTGTCAAGTGTAAAGTTTGGTGGAGGGGGGATTATGGTGTGGGGTGGTGTAGTGAACAGCAGACGTGATGGCACCAGAGCTTCACAACAGACATCCCTTTATCCCACTTTGATTAATACAAAAGAGTGTGATAGGACCCTCAACGACAACTAAATGACTATTGTAATCAGGACTGCCAAAGGTGGAGGACAGGAAAGATGGCATCAACGGCCCATTGATCAAAGGCTAATCTCATCACGAGTTACCTTTGTTCACCTCAGCCCTCCATGCCTGAGTCCAAGGTGTGAATGACCGTGGACTCCTAGGGCTGCCAAACCGGTTCTGGCTAGAGCACAGCAAGAACAAAGAAATGCTCCAAAGGAAAGACAATTTCTATACATATTGGCTTGAAACCACAAAAATGGACAGGAATACTGTAAGGAACATGTCCTATACATCCTTTTACTCATCCAGGAAACTGTGCACACACAGTGGAAACCACACCCGGAATAAAAGCCAATGCAACTGCACCCACTGAGACAGAAGTGTGATACCTCAACCAATTCACATCAAGTTTGGACTCTGAGTTCAGAACATTGCCACAAGGACTTTGAGAAAGGTTTGAAAAAGAAATAAAGCATTTTCAAGGTCCCAAAGACACTGTCTTATTTAACTGTGTATTTTGAGACAATACAACAAGTTCCACAGGATGGGAAGGTGATGTGATGGGCGGACACCTTGAATGCTACAACCCAATCACATCACCACATCAGGAAAGGTGGGGATTTGTAATCCCCTCCCCAACAGGAAGGAATAAAAGCTTTCCCAAGTGAACAAACCCTTGTTCTGAGTTTCTGACCTGACGAGGGAAGAACAACAGCACGACCAAGGTGATACTCTTGCGAGTAAACCTTGCAGAGTACTTTGGCTCCTGACCTGCATAACTCAAGTACTGTAACGGGACGGGAGACTCGGAGAAATCCATGTGCAGCTTTATTAAAGAGTAATCGTAGTCGTACAGGCAAGGGTCAGAGAACAGCAGATACAATGACAGAGGTGAGGCGTAATCAGAATCAGTACCAGGCAGAGAGTCAGGACAGGCGGCAGACAAGACAGGATAATCCAGCAGACAGGCAGTAGAATCACGAGGCAGGCGGCAAACAGAATGCAGAGGTAGTAAACAGTCCAGGGTCATACACGGGGAAACAATACAATAGTAAATAACGCTCAGAAATGTCAGACTAGGCAGAACAAGACTTCGCGAATGTGTGTGTGTGTGTGCATCCTTTATAGTCCCGGATGATATGGATCAGGTGCATGTGTAATCAGTCCAGGTGGGAATTATGGGTAATGTAGTCCAGCACGGTTCAGTACTCAGGCGAGGGTGCCCTCAGGTGGTGATCGGAGGAAGCCACAGAGACCGTATTCGTGACAAGTACCTCCAACCTACAGAAGATCCTACGGACCGACCACCATCTGACCTACAGTTCTCTGGATTACACAAAGACCTCCAGCACTCAGTGCAGCTCTGTTGGAAAGCAATCCTGTCTCCAACTGCACACGGAAGTATACCAGTGGACAACGTTTCCCATTCCTGGACTGATCACCCGACCAAGTGAAATGTAAATATAAGCTAACCAAACCTTTTCCCAAAGGCCTTGGCATTAGGTTGTTGCTAAATGAGATTGCTATTTGTGTAGAGACTGTTTATCTAGGGTCAGCGTACACAGATAGATACATTAGAGACGTTATCTGTATTCATAGTAAATGCTTATTTACTATTTCATACCAGCATCCAAAAAGACCACAATTGACTCCCTCATAGACTGCTATTTACCCATTCATTGCTTCGTCCAATCCGTTGCTCATCTACTTGGCATTCAGTTTTGTTAAAATCCATTTGTGTTGTAGTTTGTAGTTTCTGTTTGATTATTGATTAAATTTTCTTAGTAGTTTAGTCATTTTTCCTTAGTAGTTTAGTCATTTTCCTTCGTAGTATTTAGTGAGTGTGATATTTTACTCTTGAATGACACAGTTTGCAATAAAATGAATTTATTAACAAAAAGATATATTTTTGTTAATAAATTCATTTTATTGCAAACTGTGTCATTCTTGTGTTGATAATCAGAAGCTCTACAAGCTCGCCCAAATCTCACTAAATCCTTCAGATTGGTCAGATAAATAAACTTCCTCCAATTTATAAAATTCTAATTCAGTCAACAATCATTCATGATTGTGCTTTATTGTCAAGGAGAGATTCCTGGCTGGTGCCCTGAAATACTGGAAGGAATCATCTGACTCAATATTAATATTAATACAAAATATTAATATTAATATTTAAGACCATAAATAACTACATTTGTGGTGCCCTCATGTGAGGCTAATCCAAAATCACTACAGTTGTTTTTCAAGCGTTGGGCTTGGCCCCTTAGTTCCAGTGAAAGGAACACTTAATGCTTCACTAAACCAAGACATTTTGGACAATTTCATGCTCCCAACTTTGTGGGAACAGTTTGGTGATGGCCCCTTCCTGTTCCAACATGACTGCGCACCAGTGCACAAAGCATGGTCCATAAAGACATGGATGAGCGAGTTTGGTGTGGAGGAACTTGACTGGCCTGCACAGAGTCCTGACCTCAACCCGATAGATGAACTAGAGAGGAGACTGCGAGCCAGGCCTTCTCACCAACATCAGTACCTGACCTCACAAAGGCACTTCTAGAAGAATGGTCCATGGTTAAATTCCCATAAACACACTCCTAAACCTTGTGGAAAGCCTTCCCAGAAGAGTTCAAGCTGTAATAGCTGCAAAGGGTGGGCCAACTCCATATTAAACCCTACGGATTAAGAATGGGATGTCATTAAAGTTCATGCGCACGTAAAGGCAGGCGATTATACAATTTCAATGCAGTTAGAGCGAGAATCAAGGCTTCGTCCGGACAGCATTCTTGCAATGCATGGAGAAGATCAATTACACAACATTTTAGGATGAAGAGGATGAAGAGGAGCTCTTTGGTTCTCAACCACAAAAACTCACACAATCCGACACTGCTGCATTTTATATGACATATTTCCCATTATAAATTATTATACCGCTTATTTGGTTGGGTCAGATTTCTTTCTCACCTCAACAAAACCACTCTTCATTCAGGCGATCTCAGAGTGGATTCGAGCCTGATTGTCGTGTTCAAATACTTATGCCTAAACCAACCCAACTAAGGGAGAAAACACACCAGGTTCCAAAATAAATGCTCCAAATGAGCCAGGTGTGAAAACGCCCTAAATGTTTACATTAACTGAAGTAAACGTGAGTGGTGCTTACCTGTGCAAAAATCTCAGCCACAATGCTGTTTTATCATCTGCTTTGAAAAGTAACAGTCAAATCAAGTCACCTTTATTTATATAGCATTTTATAGCTTAAACGTACAGCCTAAATTTAAGGCTGTAACTCAGTTGATATAGAATTTTATAGAATGCAGATTCTTTCAAAGCAGCTTCACAGAAATAAACAGGAAAGTAACTATCCTTATCAAATATGAGACAAATTCAAATTCTGCAGAAAAGACAATATTGTCATTATTCAGCTCAAGTCAGTTCAGTGTTAGTTCAGATCAATTCAATAACTTTGTAAAGTTCATCAATTATGAAATTAGTTCAATTCAACTATAATAAGCTCTACAGAAGACAATAGTGTCATCATCCAGCTTAATTCAGTTAAAGTTTTGTTCTCACCTAATAGTGTCAGTGTAGTCATATTGTTACTAGGAGCGTTGAGGAGTAACATAAATGAAGAACGTCACATAAGGAAAGATTTGTATTTATTGTTGGAGTTTCTTTGTTTACAAGCCACTAAATCAGCTTCAAGAATGGGCATAAGCCAAAATAACAAACAAAACAAAAACTAACTATTTTTAAAAGGCTACCATAACCTAACAAAGAAAAATTTAACAAAAAAACATCCCACTTCCCTATCTCCCTATCTGTTCAAAACCAGGAGAAAATAGCTTTTAAACAAAATAGGCACCCATTCCCTACAACAGTGGCGTTGCTCTATTTACAGATTACCTTTTAATACCGACACAATATTAAGCAGAATTAGCAAAAATAACCAAAGAAAAAGATGGTGGGAAAAACAGTTGGAAAACAACGTTAGGCATACAACAGGCTACTTCACTTAAGTCAACTTTACAACAGGCTGGAGGAACGCTGACACCAACGCGTCCTACCGGCAGAACACACACTCAGAGCCACGCCTCCCTCGCATTGCGCAGAAGCGCGTTTTTAAAGGATGCGATGCCAAGAGAGGAGTCAATCCGCTTTCCCATATGATTAGCAGCTGGAATCTGGAGCAATGAGGAGAGAGAAACTCGAAAGGGAAAAAGAAAACATAACCACAAATCAAAGTATAATATTAAATACGTCCGAGGACGTAACAATATCGATAATATTATTGAATATTTAAGTTCTCCTCTGGCCTAAATGAACAAACATGGTGTGATATATGATTCAAGCCTACACGACAAGTCAGATTTGTTGACTGGACACCCAACAAGGCACATGTTTTGAGTTATCATTTATTTGAAAACCTCTAACCCTTAAAGAATGAGCAATAGTTAATAGTGCTGTAGCAAGCACCATTAAGTATGACAAATCTGCTCAGTGTTCTCTTTCATCTCGGAGGTATTTAAAGCCATTTATTTCATTAAACACTATTAATGAGTTTTGTATGAGAAATTTAGCATTTGATGGGTTTAAACACCTCCATGATCTGCTGCAAATTACTGCAAGGACGTCTGATGACAGAAATGTCATACTTAAATGTCAGAGTGTTTAGCTGTAATAGAGTGAACCGACCAAACAAAGGGCCTGAACATTTATCTCGCCACCACTGCTGCAATCTTTACACTTCCATTAGGCAAATACAATACCATCTGATCACTCACTGTTCTACTTTGTTCCATGTGATTTCCTTGTGTGTAAGAGTGTGTTCAGGACTGCACAAATGACTTTGTGCACGTGTGCATCACCCTGACTGCTGACAGTGCTGAAACAGAAGAAAGATACAGCAAAAATATGGACTGCTCAACTGAACCTTCGTGGCTTTTTGTCTGTGTGGATGTCGGCTTCTGTGTTCCATGATTTGAGCCCACCATTGCCACCCTTTATTTGCACAGACTGCCTGAATTGTTTGTCATTGATTCAGATACCTGTAAAATGCAGAAATCTGATGATCAACAGAAAACATACACTACCATTTAAAAGTTTTTTTTTCTTTAAAGAAATTAATACTTTTATTCAGCAAGGATGCATTAAATTGATCAAGTGACAGTAAAGACATTTAAAATGTTACAAAAAATTATACTTCAAATAAATTCTGTTCTTTTTTTTTCTTTCTTTCTTTTTTAAAGAATCCTGAAAAAATTGTATCACAGTTTCCACAAAAATATTAAGCAGCACAATGGTTTTCAACACTGATAATAGTAGTAAATGTGTCTTGAGCAGCAAATCAGCATATTATAATGATTTCTGAAGGACCATGTGACAATGAAGACTGGAGTAATGATGATGAAAATTCAGCTTTGCATCTCAGGAATAAAATACATTTTAAAATATATTAAAATAGAAAACAGTTATTTTAAATTGTAATAATAATTATAATTCATCATTTTTTATTAGTTTCATTTTTCATGTTTTTGATCAAACAAATACCGCCTTGGTGAGAAGAAGGGACTTCTTTCAAAAACATTTAAAAAAATCTTAACATAGCACAATGGTAATTGCAGCAAGCATGCACTGATTTTTATGAATAAAGTGCATTCTATAATGAGTCTCATTTACATAAAAAGGCATGTTTGGCTCAAAATAACAAATGGCTTAATTTAAATACAGTAGAAAGACCTATATTTTAGTCCATTTAATGCTTGCTTAAACTGTATTGTGTTTAGTTAGTTTGTGGTAAAATATGTGCAAAACTGCAAAAGTGTTCAAGATCTCTGCCGCAGACAGGCTTACACATGCAATGCCCATGTGTACATGTGAGAGAGAAAACAAAAAAGAGAAAGTGCATGCTAGCACGTTGGTTTGCACATTGTGACATTTGCACAGTATTGTAACGTGCTGCAAATGAAGAAAACACATGCAAATAGAAAAAACACCAGCAAATAAAGAAAACACAGCTCTCATTGTCTTCTGTAGAGCTTATTATAGTTGAGCTCTCTCCGCCACCGTAGTATTGCAACATGCAGTCATTTTGTCACCAAACACAGAGCACATAAAGATGTCAGATTCCACCTGTCATGTGGAAAATTGACAAAAACAACAAAGAACCCGATGGGGAGCAGAAATAAAAAATAATGATATCCAATAATGAGCTAGTCAGCACGAGTTAGCATCAAGAAGGAAAAGAAGCAAATCTGACATGCAGATGTATCTATTTAATTACCACACACTTCTGATGTGTTTGTGTGAAAGAGAGAAAGATGGTTGTTTATTTGGTTATTAAGACATCCATTATCACTCACACACACACACACACACTCACACGTTTGTTTTCATTGTTACGCTGATGATACTCAGCTCTATATCTCTTCGCGCCCTGACGAAACTTACCAATTCGCTAAATTAACAGAATGTATAGCTGATATAAAAAACTGGATGACCAGTAATTTCCTACTACTAAATTCAGAAAAAACAGAGATTCTAATTTTTGGACCGAAGACTTCACGCAATAACCTAGAATACTGTCTAACACTTGATGGCTGCTCTGTTAAGTCTTCGTCGTCAGCTAGGAACCTGGGTGTGCTCTTTGATACCAATCTTTCATTTGAAGGCCATGTTACTAGCATCTGTAAAACCGCATTCTTCCATCTTAAAAATATATCTAAACTACGACATATGCTCTCAATGAAAAATGCAGAACAGCTAGTTCATGCGTTCATGACCTCAAGGCTAGATAACTGTAACGCTCTACTGGGTGGTTGTTCCTCCCGCTTGATAAATAAACTACAGCTCGTACAAAATGCAGCAGCTAGAGTTCTTACTAGAACTAGGAAGTATGACCATATTAGCCCAGTTCTGTCATCACTGCATTGGCTTCCTGTTAAACATCGTATAGATTTTAAAATCTTGCTAATTACTAAGCGAGATCTTAATGCATTATAGTCCTTCACGTTTATTGCGATCTCAGAATTCAGGCCAGCTGATAATACCTAGAATATCAAAATCAACCGCAGGCGGTAGATCCTTCTCCTATTTGGCACCTAAACTCTGGAACAATCTTCCTAGCATTGTTCGGGATGTAGACACACTCTGTCAGTTTAAATCTAGACTAAAAACGTATCTCTTTAACCTGGCATACACATAACAAATTATCAATTTATATTTTCAAATCCGTTAAAGGATTATTAGGCTGCATAAAATAGGTCAGCCGGAACCAGGAACACTTTCTATAACACCAGATGTACTCGTTACATCTGAAAAAGAATGGCATCTACGCTAATATTAGTCTTTCTGTTTATCCCTGAGGTTTACCGTAGTTGACCGGATCCAGGCCGTATTCAGCTGAGACCAAGGACCGGAGCCATGACACGACCACAACGCAGCCCTGAAGTATCAGCAGAGATCGAGTCGACTAGATCATCCATTGTGAAGGCCTCATCGACACGACAGCCTGCATAAGTTCCTCAACAAACCGTCCATACCGGCGTGATGAATACGATCCTCAACTGGATGGAACTGAAATAAACACTTTGATTGGTGCGATCCTATCAGACTTATGATAGCAACCTGATTCGTAACAAAGCACTGTTCGCCAGAGGAGAACTGGCCCCCCGACTAAGCCTGGTTTCTCCCAAGGTTTTTTTTTTCTCCATTTTAACACCTATTTGCCACTTGTTTGCCACCTGTTTGCCACCTGATGTCACCTGATGGAGTTTGGGTTCCTTGCCGCTGTCGCCTTTGGCTTGCTTAGTTGGGGACACTTGACATTTGAATTGACATTTGATATTCAACAGTATTCTTGACATTTAATCAACAGTGCTTCTGATCTGCCTGCATTGACACTATTCTTTAAGAGCTGCTGTGCAGCCAAAATTATGTACCAGTTATCAATGTAAAGCTGCTTTGACACAATCTGCATTGTAAAAAGCGCTATATAAATAAAGGTGACTTGACTTGACTTTTTGTGAATTGTGGGGACATTCCATAGGCGTAATGGTTTTTATACTGTACAAACCATATTTTCTATCCCCCTACACTACCCCTACCCCTAAACCTACCCATGACAGAAAACTGTGCACAGTTTTGCTTTCTCAAAAAAACTCATTCTATATGATTTATAAGCCTTTTGAAAAATGGGGACATGGGGTAATGTCCTCATAAGTCACCCTCTCCTTGTAATACCTATGTCATAATACAAATTTGTGTCCTGATGTCACAAAAACGCATGCACACACACACACACACACACACACACACACACACACACACACACACACACAC